>JASXTE010000015.1:27770000-27900000 GCA_030280995.1 Hemileia vastatrix
TATATAAGATATAGATAAGAACTGACCTCTTTTTCTGATCAAAATAATTATTTCCATCTTTTGCAGGCTTTTGGCTCAAAGTGATGGTTGTGCTATCAGCAAAACCAATCCATCCACGGAATCCTTCATTTTGCATGACCTGTGAGTTTTCCAGTCTAACCTTGTCAGCCAGGCTATTCCAGGAGTCCAGTAAATGATATTTAACTTATAAAACCTGAAAGAGTGGGTAAGAATTGTATTTAATGAATATAACTTGATATTTTATTGCATAATAAAATTATATAAGTATTTTATTATATACAAGTATTACATTAAATTTATTGGTTATATAAATTTTTATATACAGTTAAATTGAACATAATATAATATATTCTACAAATCATGGCGCATTTTTATGTATTTAATAATTATAAATTTATACTTAATTAATTGAAAAAACATATATTATAATTATAAGTGTAAAATTGACTTATAATATATTTAAATTAATTATTTAAATTTATATATTAAATAACACCTTTCATATAATACTAAACAATAATTAATGACGCTTCTTTTGACTCTTAATAGTTTCAGGAAAAACCAATTAATTAATTTATACTAAATTGAGATTAATTACATGTTTTGTTGCGTCAAAGTATTTTTTTGTTTCACTTAAAAATATCCTTAAATCAGACTGTACCATCTGTTTGGAATTATTTTTCTCATAGTTCTTATGTTCCAATCTTGTTTAGTTATTCACTATTTTTACTTACTGATTTGGGAATTAATGGTGGGGAAATTGGATTCTTAATTGGGGTTTAATTATTTGTTTCATGTTTTTCTCTATATTGTTATGTTTCATTTACTCTTAAATATATTTGTTTTATTCTATTCTAGCTATTGTATTTACAAACATAGTGGCGCTTCAGAGGACCCATTGCCTATAAAAGGGACTTGGATAATCCCCTGTAGCATCATCACTTATTATACACTCAACAAATTAAATACTATTTTACTACGTTTATATTTTTTTTATTAGTAATACAATTCTAATTAAAAGTCTATATAACAAATTAAAGGTTGCTTTAAGTCTGATAGTAATTAAAAGTGTTTGCCGCGCAGAACCCTTACATTGAATAATATTATTATTAATAAATTCTAAGTTTTTTTGTCACCTCTCAAAGTTGCTCGCCGTTGTTTCCCTTTTAAATAAATTAAATATATTATTATAAATTATTTCTTTTATTTTCCCTTGTCCTCCTCCCTCTCTCCTCCTTTTCTCCTATTTTTCTTACCTTCTTCTAGACGACTGACCGACAACTGAGGGCCTTTCGAAATGACGACAACGATCGAGCCTGGCGACGAACGACAAAACGCACAGACCACCTAGCAAAAACAAAACTTTTGCCGCGACTGTGTTTCGAACTTGGGTTCGATATCTTAGGTTTATATTATATTAATTTTTATATTATTTTGAAGTGATTTTTCAATCACTATAGTAAGTTCACCTTTGCACCTCTCACTCATATTACTATATTTTTACTGCAATAACAGTGATTGTGGCTTAATTGCTGATTCACTGAGTGTAAGTGTTCAATTATAAAAAATTTTTTTTCCTAGTTGACCATTATAGAGTGTTAAATCCTCTTAGTCCTAGAAGAATTGACATTTTTATTAATACAAATTGAATTATTAAATTAATTTTTTTTTATTAATTATTGTTAATTTTGGTTGACTTAAAAGTACTTTGTGCTTAGTCCCAAATATATTGCCATATTTAATATTGGTAATTAATTGGTTGAATTAACTTGATTGTTATTCCCAATTTAACCTTGCAATCCATTATTTTTTTTAAAAAAATTAATTTTTTATGATAATTACTTTATATTGAAAATTTTTTTTTTTCTATAATTTAATTAATAAAATTTTTTTTTATTTATTTGGAGCAATTATTGACTAACCTTTATAATTTTTTTAATAAATAATAAGTAAATTAAAATCTTCCCACTAGTATGTCCAACAATTTGGCAGAAAAAATGGATAACATGCAAGTGGATGAAATAGAAATTGACTATGATGCTGACACTGTAAGTTCTTCTAAAGTTGGTCATAAAAAATCTTATACTAACACAAATAATTCACATTCTGCAGGATGTGGAAATGACAGGAAATGCAAACAAACCAAACCCCCTTCCCCCAGTACCACAGAAGGAAGTAAAGCCTCTAGTGCCTCAAGAAGGTCTTCCAAAAGGCTTCAAAATAAAAAAGCTTCCTCTGCCACAACAAATCAGCAACTTATCCAGTCATATAAAAGAGTTGAAGACAGAAAATATGACGTACAAAGCAAAGGTAGACACATTGTGGGACCAGGTCCAAGAACTCAGGAACCAGATTTAGGCCCAGGCCCCTCCTCAGTTGCCTCCCAATCAGCCTCAGTTTCAGGCTCAACCTTCACAGCCACCCAGCTCAACCATCCAAAATCCAAATACTATGGAAGTAGAGCAATGGAAATGGGATTATCTAATGAGTCACTACCAACAGAATGTGCAACACCCTCCTCATCATCAGCCTGGCCCATCCAGAACACCCAATTTCCATCCACCTCCTCATCCCTACCAACAAGGCAGGAGAAAGAAGGCCCAAGCACAATCCCAAACCCAGTCCCAGGGGAAGTTTCCTCCTCTGCCATGGTAAGTAATTTGGTTGATAGTCACTTGGGTATGTTTTCTAATAAATCTTCTTCTGCAGGTAATATTATTGAACATGGTGAAAGAACAGTTAAACCTGTTAAAAGACAGCTTCCTCTAACTAGTAGCCCTATTGATGTAATTAGAAAATTGTCATTTGATGAACCTTTACATTTAACTTCTACATCTTTAATTAATCCTTCTCTTGCAATTAAAAATGATTCTGTTCCCCCTGAAATCTATACCTTAATTGAAAAAACTTCTGAGGAAATATTGAAAGATACCCTTGATTTTAATATTGTGAAAGACAAACATGTGAGAGTTGTGTTAATCCATGAAAACGATAGATTAAATAATTTACACTTGCAATGTAAAGTGAGTTCTTCTGTACAAGATACAGCTTATTTAAAAATCAAAGAAACCTTGAATATTGTTCTTAGTCAACAAAAAGAAATAAGAAGTGACCATAGAGCTATCTCAGATAGAAATATCAGTCTACATAAGACCTTGAGTGAATTGAAACCCCTTATTGAGTAAAATTATTAATTCAAGAATGAAATAAAATCTCTGCAAAATGAGTTTAAGAAGCTAAAAAATGATTTCCATGCACTAAGTACCAAACACTCAGTTTCTGAGGACAGAAATGTTCTATCTCTTGCAAAAGTAAATGACCAGATGTCTGAAATTCCAAGAATAAGAAACTATGTGTCTGACCTGCAGGAAAAGTTCTCAAACTTAACCATCAATAATGAATTAAATGAGATTTCTGTAAATAAGCTGCATAAAAATAAAGGGAAAAACCCTGAGCAAAGTTCATCCTTTCTTCCTCATATTTCAACCATTAAACAAACTGACAATGAGTCTGTAAAATCTTTTGCTACTAGCGAAAAATCTTGTGATGGTCATGTACCAGCTGTTTCTGTAAATAATGAAATTTCTGAACACCTGGCTAAACTTCAGGAATTATTAATATGGAATAATTCAAACCAGAAAGTGGACCACCCCAGTAGTCAGAAAAATTGGCCTAAGTTAGACCAATATCCTACCTTTGATGGTGATTCTTCCTCTGATTGGCAACACTTTATCCAAAGAATTGATAATTTAAAGAGATCTTATAAACTACCTGATGAGGAAATTGTTTCTAAGCTAATTTCTTTATTTTCCAATGTAGCCTTGATGTGGTATGAATCTGTTCTTTTAGATAACAATCATTATACATGAAATAATTGGAAATCCTTGATTGAGAATCAGTTTGGTGGTTCAAAATTCAGGTTAGCTCAGCAGAGACTGTATGAGAATACTAGATATGTATCCTCCTCTGTTGAAAAGCCCATTGTTTTTCTGATGAAAATAACTAAAATCCTTAGAGCAATTGATCCAAAGATGGATTATGATATTTGGAGAGATAAAATCTTGTATAAATTACCAAATTCTCTTAGGGATTTGATTGTGGCTAGAACTGAGCATGTAAGGGAAAATACTTCTTTCATTAATATCTGTAATGAGGTACTGCTCAACCATAGATATGAACCAAAGAATTACCTTGGTAAATCTTATGATGATCAGAATAAACCTTCTATAAAGCTCCCAGAAAAATCTGGTAAACCCTCTGCCCCAGTTGCACCTAAAAAATATGCAACAAATACTTGTTATAAATGTAACAAACCGTGGCAGAAGGGTCATGTTTGTGACAAGAAAATTCATCTTGTTGAACAAAATGAAGACACTGATGAAGTTGAACTTGATGTCAATAATTCTTCCAGTGACTGTGAAAGTAATATCTCCTATGACAATGAATCTGTTAAAGATGTTTTAATGTTGGAACATGATGTCCATTATTTAAATAATATATCTGAAGATTGTGTATTGAATTTATCTTCAGTAGAAAATGCTGAGATAATTAAAGATATTACTAACAATTCTATTCCTATATCCCCTTTAAAGGCACCTGTTATCATTAATGGTAAAAATGTTGATGTAGTTCTTGATTCTGGTGCTGGAGGAAGTGTAGTATCTGAAAAAGCTTTGGCTTCAGTGGATAAGGAATATTTGAGTAAATTATTACCTGTAACTTCTGAAAAATGGAGAGGGTATGGTTCTACCTTATTTCCTATTGGCAAATACAAAACCTCTGTATTCTTCTAATATAATGGTGGTTTTGTCAGAGCTATTTGTGAGTTTGTTGTCATGAAAAATGATAATTTGAGCAATTGGTTTATTATGGGAAATGATATTTTAACCATGTTTGGTGTGAAACTGGACCCAGCAAATAATTGCTTTACCTTAGGAATGAATGGGAAAAGAAAATTCAAAATTTCCTCTCCTAGAACTTCTGGGCATTTGTTGAAATCATGTAACTCACTAATCCAGTGTAAAGGTAGAACAACAACTGAAATGGATGATTTATTACATGAAATAAATACTGCTTCTTTTGGTGATCAGTTGACTAGTGAACAAAAGGATTCTATTGTTGCCTCTATTACCTCTTTCCCTATGGCTTTTGCTCATGGTTCTCATGTCTTGGGAATTGTTCAGGAAGAGATGAAAATTACCTTATCCTGTAATTTGGGTGATATTCCTCCTTCCCTTAAGAAAAAACCATATCCTGCTTCTCCATCAAAAAGAAAAGATATTGAAGATAATATTGAAACATTATTGAAAATGAATATCATTGAGAAAGTGGATGTCACCCCCAAATATTGTGTCATCTCCCCAGTCTTGATTTCATATGAAAAAGATAAAGCTAGATTATGTGGAGATTACAGAGCATTAAACACTTATACTGTGGATGATATTTATCCTTTTCCCAGAATTAATTCAATTCATGCTACCTTACAGGGTGCAAAATTTATTAGTTGTCTGGATGGCAATAAAGGTTATCATCAAATTCCTGTTGAGAAAAGTTCATAAACTTTTTTACTAATTGATACTCATATGGGAATATATAAGTATGTTAGGATGCCATTTGGCCCTAAAAATGCTCCTTCAGTTTTCCAGAAAGTCATGGATAACACTTTCCATCAAGAAATTATTGAAGGTTGGCTCATGGTTTATATTGATGATATTATTGTTTTTTCTAAAACTTTTGATGAACATATGATTCACTTGAATAGAGTTTTCCAAAAAATGGATGAAATCAATATGACCTTATCTTTAAAAAAGTGTAAATTTGGTTTTCAATCTTTGAAAGTCCTTGGCCATGTTGTGTCAGGCTTACAAATTTGTCTAGACCATAATAAAGTCGCTGCCATTCAGAATGTGAAAGCACCAACTTCTGTAAGAGAAATCCAAAGTTTTTTGGGTATGTGTGGCTATTATAGACAATATATTAAAAATTATCAGGTCATAGCCTTGCCTCTTACAAAACTGACCAGAAAAGATGTTGCTTTTCTCTGGAATAATGACTGTCAAAAAGCTTTTGATACATTAAAAAGGTTCCTTAATGACAGCCCCTATATTGGCTCTTCCAGATTTTAACAAGCCATTTGTCCTTTATACAGATGCTAGCTTTATTGGTCTGGGTGCTGCCCTTCACCAAAAGCAAATTATTAATGATAAATCCTCAGAAGTTGTAATTTGTTATATTTCAAGAACCTTAAGAAATAGTGAATTGAAATATGGTGCCACTCAATTGGAGTGCTTAGCAGTTGTTTGGGCTCTTGAGAAACTTCATTACTATTTGGATGACCAAAAATTTGAGTTGGTAACTGACTGTAGTGCTGTAAAGTCCCTCTTAAACCTAAAGACACCTAACAGACATATGTTCAGGTGGCAACTTGCTGTTCAAGAATACAGAGGAAGGATGAAAATTATCCATAGATCTGGAAATGTTCACTCTAATGTTGATATGCTCTCCAGATTGCCTCTGCCAAATAATGACTCAAATCATGCTTATGTACCTGAAGATGATACTGTTCATATCCATGGTATATTTATAGTTGATATGGAAGAGGAGTTATTACAATTAATACTGGATTCATATGATAAAGATTCTGATTTAAATAAATTGGTTACTATCTTAAATGATCCTAAGAATGCTTCAATTCAAGCATTAATAAAAACTCTTCCTGTAAAGTACCAAAATGCTTTAAATAAAGGAAAGTTCTCTATTGAAGATGGTTATATATATTATAGAAGGAAGCTTACCAATGTAATTGTAATTCCTCCTTCAATGAAAGAAACTATCCTCAAACTTTGTCATGATGACATATTAGCTGGTCATTTTGATCTTGAAAAAACATTGATTAGAATCAAAAACACTGCATGGTGGGCTAATATGTCTGAAGACACAAAATTATATGTTGAATCTTGTGATTCCTGCCAAAAATCTAAAAGGTTAACAGGTAAGAGAGCAGGGTTATTACAACATATTGAAGCACCTAGTGCTCCCTGGAAAATCATTAATATGGATTTTGTCACTGGTCTTCCTGTTGCAGGTAAAGACAGCTTTAACTCTTGTTGGGTAATAGTGGATAGATTCACAAAAATGTGCAAATTTATTCCAACCCACAAAGATGTATCCACCAAAGAATTAGCTTTCTTATGGTGGTCTTACATGTTTAATATTATTGGTTTTCCAAAAGCCATTATCTCTGATAGGGATCCAAAATTCACTTCTGAGTTTTGGACCTCTTTGATGGATATTTGTGGCTGTGAGTTAAAATTGTCTACAGCTCACCATCCTCAGACTGATGGTCTAGCTGAAAGAATGATTCAAACTCTGGAAGATATGATTAGAAGGTATTGTGCCTTTGGTTTAGAATATAAGGACAATGACAGATTTACTCATGATTGGGTCACTCTTTTGCCTGGTCTTGAATTTGCATATAATAGCACTGTTCATTCTGTCACTGAGAAAAAGCCTTTTGAGCTTTGGTTAGGTTATGTCCCAAACACTCCTGCTCAGATTCTCAATAATAAATTACCTAAGTTGGAACTACACCCTGGTGTAAAATCTTTTATGCAAATGCAACAGCTATGCAGAAAACATGCTCAGAGTTGTATTGATAAAGCATTTGAATATGAAAAGAAAAGATGGGATAAATCCCATAAAGAATACACATTTAACAAGGGTGATGAAGTGTTGATCTCTACTGTCCATTTCAATTTACAAGGTAACCACAAATTAAAAGATCCTTTTGTAGGACCATTTGTTGTTAAAAGAATGGTTGGTGATAATGCAGTAGAAGTTGTATTGTATTCTCCATATGATAGGAAACATCCTGTCTTTCCCATTTCTTTGCTTAAGCCTTATACTTCCAACAGTGACTTATTTCCAAAAAGAAGAGGAAGACCTAAGAAGAACCCTCAGGAAGTCACAGAAACAGCAGAAATTGATAAAATTCTCAATGATAGAATTATCACTTCTGAGAGAGGTACTGAATATTTATTGAGATATAAGAACAAATCATCTGAACATGATGCATGGATACCTGGCAAGGAAATTTCAAATCTGCCTACTCTGTTGAAAAAATACAAAAAGAAAAAATCTTAGCATTTTTTTTTTATTGTTTTTTTTAGAGTGAGGGAGTGTCAGCCAGGCTATTCCAGGAGTCCAGTAAATGATATATAACTTATAAAACCTGAAAGAGTGGGTAAGAATTGTATTTAATGAATATAACTTAATATTTTATTGCATAATAAAATTATATAAGTATTTTATTATATACAAGTGTTACATTAAATTTATTGGTTATATAAATTTTTATATACAGTTAAATTGAACATAATATAATATATTCTACAAATAATGGCGCATTTTTATGTATTTAATAATTATAAATTTATATTTAATTAATTGAAAAAATCATATATTATAATTATAAGTGTAAAATTGACTTATAATATATTTAAATTAATTATTTAAATTTATATATTAAATAATACCTCTCATATAATACTAAACAATAATTAATGACGCTTCTTTTGACCCTTAATTGTGTTAGAAAAAACAAATAAATTAATTTATACTAAATTGAGATTAATTACATGTTTTGTTGCGTCAAAGTATTTTTTGTTTCACTTAAAATATCCTTAAATCAGACTGTACCATCTGTTTGGAATTATTTTTCTCATAGTTCCTATGTTCCAATCTTGTTTAGTTATTCACTATTTTCACTTACTGATTTGGGAATTAATGGCAGGAAAATTGGATTCTTAATTGGGGTTTTAATTAATTGTTTCATGTTTTTCTCTACATTGTTATGTTTCATTTACTCTTTGATATATTTGTTTTATTCTATTCTAACTATTGTATTTACAAACATAGTGGCGCTTCAGAGGACCCATTGCCTATAAAAGGGCCTTGGATAATCCCCTATAGCATGATCACTTACTATACACTCAACAATTTAAAAGATAATTTTATCACGTTTATTATTGTTTTTATTAGTACTACCATCTAATTAAAAATTCTCAATAACAAATTAAAGGTTGCCTTAAGTCTGATAGGAATTATAGTGTTTGCCGCGCAGAACTCTTACTTAAATAATATTAATATTAAATAAACCCTCAAATTGTTCATCTCCCAACTCACTCGTCATTGTTTCATTTTAATAAATTATTTTTATTACTACTTTTATTTTTCTATTTACCTTTAGTATCTTTTCCTATTTGTTTCTCTTCTTTTTTGTCCCTTTTCTTTCCCTCTTCTAGACAACTGACTGACAGTTGTGCTATCAACAAAACCAATCCATCCACGGAATCCTTCATTTTGCATGACCTGTGAGTTTTCCAGTCTAACCTCCTTAGTGGGCCATGTGAGGAATAGTGATTGAAGTGAACAGATGGCTTTGATGGTTTTCTTGGTGAATAAATCTACTGTTCCATGACTTATACTGAAGAGGTTCTCAAGACAAGTTATGGCAGCACTGTTCCCATTTGAACCAAATCAGCAACAAAGTGCCATAGAGATTTGAATTGCAGGGTCCTTCTGTGGGCAATGAGATTTGTTGTGATAAATAGAATGATTATGAATCAAATCATGTAGGTATTTAAAACCATGATAAGTAGTTTGGAAAATTTGCTGAAAAACTGGGTTCAGGTATTTCAGAAAGTTTATGAAGTGTATATTGTGGTTGATATTGAATGGATAGGGTTTGGGAAGTAAGGCAGCAGTTCTCTAACAGGTGACTCATATCAAAAAAAAAAAATTAAACTCAGCATCAGAATCTAGATCAGACTCAACCAAAAGATCAAGGACTAGAGCATCAGTAGTTGTTTGAAGCTGTTGACATAGTGAAGGAGTCATGATAGTGTTTGGAGGGGAAAAAAAAAAAATAAGAGCAAGAGTAATCAAGGGTGGGATAAATTAAGTGTTAGACTATGATGTTAGGGTGATTTAAGACTTGATACACTGTGTACTGTGTGTGTATAAATAAGCTCATAAGGATTAGGTGAAGAAAAATTTTAAGGTATGGGTGGGTGTGTACCTAATGCTGACTAATCAAGTTAAGGTGAAGAAGTGCTTGAGGGGCTTGGATGTACCCCACAGATGGCGTGTGTAGGGAAAAGCACGCTGTTAAAGTATACCAGTTAATGGGGTATGTAATTCAAATTAAAATGACTTACTTGGTACCTTTTTTGAGGCTTGCTTGAATGGCGTATATGGTAATGTTTGACACCCCCTATGAGGTATATTTCACTTTGGGCGTAGTGTCACCGAATCACTCACTGCCCTATTCACTTTTATACATTTTTTGTCATTTTTAATTTTTAATCGTATTCTCTAAATTTTTGAAATTGTTTCTGTGCTCTTTAAATTCGACTCTTAAAAAAATAAAAATAAAAATAAAAAATTGATTGACATGTATTTTCTTTTCTTGAATGTATGTAGACAATATAAAGATGAGAGTTCTTTGTGGGTCCTTTCTTGAATGATGAATGACCTTTTTAATACATAAAAAAATAAAATTAACCGATGTGATAGTCATTTGTTTATTTATATATGACCCAGTTCACCACTGTTAGTTCGGACCTCTTGAGATGGGGAGGCAAGATGGATGACAACAAGGTTAATATTTAGTTTAACATTGTGTGATTATAAGAGATGGAACTATATTTACAGCCAAATATCCAACTCTAAAAAATAATAATAATAATAATAATAAAAAGCGGAGTGAGAGATGATGATGAACGAAGATTACTTGAGGATGATGATGAGTAACTGTTTTTAGAAGATTAACAAAAAAAGCAAACAAAGTGAGAAAAAGAAGAAAAAAAGAGAGAGAGAGAGCGAACCAATAGTAAAGTGACCAAGCCGACGATAATCCAACAAGGACCATCTGTTCTAGCAATTCTGATCCAATGATGAAGTTTAGAATTAGCACGAGATAAAGAATTGGAAGAGAGATTTAGATTATGATCTAGATCATTAAGAAGGGAAGCATGAGTATCTAATTCGTGAGCGATATGATGGGATAATGCGTGTTGAGAAGAGATGAGATGAGATAAGGCGTCGAGGGAAGAATCTTGTTCTTGTAAGAGGGAACGATTGATGAGTTGCAGCTGTAGATCATTTTGAGGGTGGTAGTTCGGAGGAGAGGGTAGAGGGGGAGAGGGAGGGGAGATGGGAGGGGAGATGGGAGGGGAGATGGGAGGATGATCGATGAGAAGAGGGGGATGAAAGGAAAGATTGGCAAGGTTGAGATGAGGAAGATGAGCAGCCAAGTCGATGAGGGCTTGATAGTGGGGGTAGATGGGATGGGAGGATGGAGGGTGAGGGGAGAGGGCGATGAGATGAGAGTGGAGTGTTTGTATGCGAGAGCGGATGTGGTGGAGATGGGAGGTTGGGATGGGGATGTTGAGTGAGTGTTGGCGATGGAGTGCGGCAAGGGCAGTGATGAGGGAGGAAGTCTGTGAGGAGAGACGGGGGAGGGAGTTGGTGATGTGATTGTTAATATTATTGTGATTGTTAATATTATTATTATTGTGATTGTGATTGTTATTGTTATTGTGATTGTTATTGTGATTGTTATTGTTATTGTTATTGTTATTGTTATTAATATTATTATTATTGTTATTATTATTGTTATGACTATTACTATTACTATTACTATTACTATGACTATGACTATGACTATGACTATGACTATTGTTATGATCTTGTTGAGTGTCGGCCATCTGAAGATTGTCCGCTCTCAGGCGCAAGTCGCAGCTCAAGAGCCCACTCACTCACTCTCACTCGCTCTCAAATGCCTCACTCCCATCCCACCCTACAGCACCCTAAGCCTCTCCCTCCACCCGTACCCGTCCAGCTGCCGTCTTCGCCTACTCCCACACCCCCCAACAATCCCTACGCTCCTTTCTCCCATTCCTATCCGCAGCATCAACTGCAACATCCCTTCTATTCTCATCCTCATTCATATCAACAACAACATCTTCAAGATGCTCCTCCCCCTCCCTTCATCGTCGATAATCCTACCGCTCAAATCGGTATCCAGTTTGGTCACCAGGCCATGAAGGCCGGCTCTCAATATGTAGAACGTAATGTATAATCATCTCCTTCCCTTCATCTCTTCCATTCACCCACTCCTTCCTTCCTTCCTTCCTTCCTTCCGACAGATCTCCAGATACTTGCCACTCGCACATCTCAAACATTCTTTCAACGTCTCAAACTCCTATGTCCTTAAAAAACTTAAACTTATCCTCTTCCCTTGGAACCATAGGCCTTGGACAAGACTCGTCAAACGCTCTGAAATCTCCGCTCAAATCGAAGGCTATCAACCTCCTCGTGAAGATTTAAATTGTCCTGATCTTTACATTCCTGTCATGGCTCTGACCACTTATATCCTTCTTTCCGGTATCGTCGCTGGCGCAAAAGGAAGATTCGATCCTGAATTACTATCTCTCGTCGCTTCAAAAGGTCTCTCTTTTGCTTCAAGACTCTCTCCCTCAAAATAATCATCTAACTTTATATCTCTCCATCGTCCTCTTCCTCTTGGATTTCTAGCTTTGGGAATCTTATTTCTCGAATTCTGTTGCATCAAACTCGGTTGTTATCTTCTCAACATCACTGGTGAAGGCGCAGTGGTCGATTTACTTGCTTACTCAGGTTATAAGTTTGTAGGGTAAGAATAATAATCTATCTATCTCTTCACCCATCTATCTCTTATATATATATATACCTTTGAAATGTGGATCAACAACTCATCTTTCTTTTCTTTTCTTTTCGTTTTTTTCTTTATTTCAGTATTATAGTTTATATGCTAGGCACTCTAACGACCTCTCGAACAGCTATCACTTGGATCATCTTCTTCTACGTCTTTTCTTCAAACGCTTTTTTTCTGGTAAATCTCATTCATTTCTTCCTTCTACTTTCATTCATTCACTATTATTATTATTATTATTATTATTATTATTATTATTTTTTAATTCTATTTTATTTTATTTTGGTTAGTTGCGATCATTACGATATGTCATATTACCTGATCCTACCGGTCAAGCTTTAGGTTCAACCACCACATCTACCGTGAACGCTGGTCAGAAGAGTAAAAGAGTTCAATTTTTATTTGCTATTGCTGTGTCTCAGATGGGTTCGATGTGGTTACTTAGTCGAGTGTGATGTATTATCAATGAATGAATGGATGAATGTATAAAATGAGGGGCGTCTCAACGGTTATTCGTCACACTGGATTCTTAGAATAGATATAAAAATAAACATGATCGTCTACGTAGTCTCTCTCCATTTATACTTTGAGTTCCCTTTTAATGACTACATTCCAGACAGACCAAAACATCCAATGATACAACTATTGCAATAGGAATCAATCATAACTACAATCTATAATTGAATAATATTTGATTTTTTTTTTTTCATGATACACACAGAGTATCCTAATCCTCTATCTACAATAATCATGATAAAAGAAATTCATCTCATATTGTGGTGTTTCCCTTTTGGAAGACATTCTATCATGACTTGGTTTTATTGATTGATGTAGATGATGAAGACAATCTGGATTTTGAAAAGAAAGGAAAGAAGCGGGGTGTGGGGGTATGTGGGAAAAGGGAGGATTAGGGTTAGACATTAGGGTTGGGGTTAGAGTTTTAGGGTTTTTGGGTTAAGTGTCAGGGGTTGATCTTGTTATGGTTTCACCATAATTAGATACTTAGCTAGGCTCTCATCATGTATATAGTCTAGCTTCTGGTCCCTTTGGAGTACTTTCCTTGGTTCTGCAAAGGCATCATTCTCCACAGATCTAAGAGCATGTACAGTGAGGGGACCATTGTTCTAGCCACTTTTTTTTTTTTTTTTTTTTTCCCCATATCTCCCAATTTTGTTACACAACCATCATGAAACATATACCTTTTCTGATTCTCCCAATTATTTAGAGTTCAAATATCATGTTGTTATTTCAATTTGTCAAGCTTTTTTTTTTTTTTATAAAAAAAAAAAAAAAATCAATTTTTGTAATACATGCTTTTTGTAACTTATGATCCACAAAAAACCCACATTGACAAGACCTTACCCATGTAGATGCATAACATCATAAACATAACTAAGTACTCAACTACTAGACTTAATATATGTATATACATGTGATGGTGAACTTAAGTAATATATAAACAAGATGAGATCTCAGGTTATGGGCATTTCCTGTATACATTAAATCTCAATTGGTTTCTTTCATTTTCCTTGTGCCAAACAGGAATAGTGTGGAGCTTAAAAATGTCGATTACTGTAGAAAAAGCAAGAAGCACTTTATATTTTTTCAAGCCTCCTTGATATTGGTTGATGTTAAGATCACTTTTCTCCTCAAGAGACATGAATATATTGTCTAATGATAACATTTTTAATGTTCACTGCTGTGGTACACATCTCGCAGTAACACAGCAAAGGTTCCAGGAGCACAGTAAAAGGCTCAATTCTCAAAGGTGCAACAAAGGGGTTATCAGGTAGGATGGTTACAGAAGCGCAACTAAGGGATATTCAAAGTGCAGGGAAAGTTAGACTCTCTGCGCACACTTTTTTTTAAAGGGGAAGAAAGGATACACAAGCAGAGGTAAGTAAAGAATAGTGGGAAATGTGTATCTGGACTATAAGATTAAAGGGTATGGTATGTACTTGCATAAACTATGGTTAGCACCAGATGCATACTACAAAGTTAAGGAACAGCAATGAGAAAAGGTGTCAGTGTATCTAGTATATAAGTATGATTTAATAGTATTAATTAATGGCCCTACTACTTATTGATAAATGATTTAGTGATTAAACCTCAGGGGAAGACTAATAAAATAGTTATACTCAAATAAAACTCACAATACTTGGATTTAAATGCGTGCTAGTGGTGGAAAATAGATAAATAGAATATAGTTATAGCTTATATAAAGTTAATATCAATTTATAAAGGCTTTATAATAATATATATCTGAATGATAATAATTGTGTTATAATGTTTATTTGAATTGTAGTAAGTAAGTGATGTCCAATAACTGCCAAAATCCTCCCTTACTTATACCAAAATCCACTGGAGTGCACAGACCTTCAATCCAGATGATGTCACTGCTATACCTGGCAATTACAGCACTGTGGGGGCCCATCACCTCCCCATGGCGTCCACTTCAAGCAGATTCAACACCCAGACCTCCAGTAAGGACCCTCCATCACAATTAATGATAACCTAGACCCATACCATAAATAGAAAATCCAGATAAAAGCGGATACCATAAAGAAACAGGTAAAATAACTCATCCAAAAGGAATATAATGAAACCCCAAAGCATATAAAGGAAACAAATGAAGTGTTCAAACCCCCAATAACATCCCCAAGCATCCATATTAACCCAGAGCAATGACCTCCCAGCCCATAAATCCGTGAATATCCATCCAAGGAAGCAGATTAAGTTGTCCAAACTGAGTGTATGCACCTGAAATAGATGTTTATGCTTCTGTAGGCGTTGTGAATCCACTGAATACGTCCATATGACCTAAAATAAGCAGAAAAACAAAGGTTATAGGCTGTTAAGAGGCTAAAACCCACTTATTGACCTAAATATACATAATATACTGCATATTTCACTGAATATGTGATTTATGTATACATATAAGCTTATGTATGTCAATAATTACTTAATATCACCTTAATAAGTATTATTAGGCTATGGATAAGCTATTTAAACTACTATAATTTATATAATAGAGTAATAATTATATATATATGTAATATAATCATATATATTATTGTTTTAACCTTATTTCTAAGATATAAGCTTATTGTACTTAAGATTATCTTATTTTTAAGTTTCAGAAATACTCAGTCCTAGGGATATCTAGGCTGACAAAAGGCATGAAAAATCACACCTAAGATAAGGATAATGTTTTTTAGGAAAAGCGGTGTTCACCTGACAAGATGAAAAACATGTCAAGGAAAGAAGGTAGCACTCAAACAAAGGATAGAAGGTAAGATAAAAAATAGGGGGTTCAATCTCACTTAGCATGGATGGCTCCATTATTATCAGGGACTCATGTCGAAAGTGTGGGTTATACAATAGGTATGAAGATGGTACAGTACCAATAATTTAAGTTAGGAATCTCAGGAAGAGTAGGGTATGTACAGAAGAGTGGAGTTTCAGGTGCTATTAGAACCAAGACTTACACAACAATTTTACATAGACTAATGAGATAATTAGATACCCTTTGATATGCTTGTATTAGCGCTGAACTTGGGTAGGAAAACCCAAAAGGCAAGGAAACATAGGAAAGGGGAGCTGATCATATAAATATATATAAGCACTCACTTGTAAATAGTGTAGGGGAGAGCAAAAAATGTTAGAGAATAAATATCAGTAGATTTTTTTTCTTTTTAAATAAAAAGGTGAAATAGATTTATTTTATCTTTTTTTTAAATATTGGGTGTGCATACCAGAAGTAGCACTGTAGAGTTATTTTATTGCTACAGTAAGGATAGTATGAGATAGAGCACTTCAAGAGGGAGTGATTGAGAATAGATCTAGCCAGCAGTTTGATTGCTTATTTTAAAATAGATTTCCCCTTTTCTTTTAAAAAGGATCTCTACTAATTTATTCTACTTTCTCCTCTATAAAAATTATATAGATAACCAGACTTACAATACATGATTTTACTGTCTTTAAATATTAGAGTGGCAGGCACTTCATTTTTAGAATTAGATTTAGAAAGGGGAACCAACCCATCTCGGAATTGTGTCTAAAGCTTAGTATTATAGAGCTTTTCTTTTTCTAAACTGCTAAATTCAACAACAGGAGCTGGACACTACTGCAACTGTTTCCAAGACATATGCTTGACATAATGATTGATAGAAAACAACTTGTAGATAAACATGTTTATCTGATGTGAAATTAACATATTATCCACTTTATAAAGCTGAGAAAGTGAAACTTGATATTGACAGAGAAGATTGTTTGAGATATTAGCATAGAATTTTCAGACATGAAAGCTTGAGGAACATCAGAAAACTATTCAAAGGAACATTTGGAGAAGCAATCCTGGAAGACTTTTAAACAGGCAGAGTGGATTGTGAAAAATTGTAAATTAGCTATATCAAAACAATATGATCCCATCAATCCTTCAAATCAAATTCATCCTATTGGTGAAACAATAGTAGTTGACCTTATGGGTCCTTTTGAAGTTACAACAACATATGAAGGTAAGTATCTCTTAACCATTTTAGATATTGGCTCAAGCTATGGTAATTTAGAAAGATTAGAAACAAAAAAATGAAGCTAAAAATGTGATTATAAAGTATATCATGTGGTTACAAAAACAAAAAAATGTGACTGTTAAAATGCTGAAGAGTAACAATGGTGGTGAGTGTGTTAATAAACTCTTACAAGAATGGTTATATCTAAATTGTATACAACATAAGTATTCCCTACCTTATTATTATGAAAAAAATGGATATATTGAACATTTTAACCAAACCATTTTTGATATGGGTAGAACGATTTTGTTAGACATTGGATTACACAAATCTTTCTGGGGACCAGCTTTCAAACAGGCCGGATATACACATAATCAATTACCAAATACATGTAGCAGCAACATGACTCCTTATGAAAAGCTTATAAAATCAAAACCAAGACTCAATCACTTACAAATTTTTGGTTAAATTGAATATATACACGTACCAAAAGAGATAAGAAAAAATCTGGATAGCAGAAAAAAGAAATGTAGAGTAATAGGTTATTTGGAAGACTCAAACGTTTGATTATTCATAATAATAGATACAGGAAAACTGATTTCATCAGCTTGGGAAACCTTTTCAGAAATTGCACCAAAGCTGAAATATAACAACTTAGATAAAAATAATAAAGAAAACAAAATGGGAATTGATTTTATCACTAACACACTAACTTTTAATGATTTTAGCATAAAAGAAGAAATTATGGAACAAGATAGATTAGTGGAAAATATCAAAATAAGCTGTAAGGCTATAGCAAATAATTTACCTAACTCTTTCTCACAGACAATAAAATCAAATAAAAAAAATAAATGGCTGGAAGCATGTGAAGAATAAATGAGTAACCTATCACGTATAGATGTTTGGGTAGAGAGCTCACTGCCAGAAAATAAAAGAGTTACTGATGCAAAATGGGTCTTTGCTGAAAAACTAGACAACAAAGGGAAATTTATAAAAAAAAAAATCCAGATACATGTCCTAGGGTTTCTCCCAAAAAGATGGTATAGACTACACAGAAACATTTGCCTCAACAGCTACCTTCACTTTTCTGAAAATTTTACTAATCATTGCTGTAGCCTACAACTTTCCAGTTCTTAGTTTTGATGTAGTTGCAGGGTATTTAAATTCACCAATAGATGAAGAATTATGGGTCAAAGTTTCACCAGGTTTCAGAAGAGAAGAAGGTAAAGTTCACAAACTAAATAAAGCTTTTTATGGCAAAAAGAAAGCAGAAAGGTGTTGTTAGAAACACTTAGAATACAAACTGCAATCAATGAATTATATCTTCAGCTACTATGACAGTTCCATGTACATACTACAAGATACAACAAACAAAGGAATTGTGTGGATTCATGTAGATGACAGAGTAATAACAGGTTCCAGTAACAAAATATTAATTTTTTTTTTAAAAAAAAACTGTTGGAATTAGTTGAAATAAAATGGGAAGACAAGTTAAACACTATTGTTAGAGTTAAAGTAGTACGTAAACAGAGTGGTTTCACTCTATCACAAAAATTACTGATCAAAAAGATTGCTGACTATTTTGAAGGAAGTCCTATCAAACAATCAACAGTGCTACCTAATGATTGTAAATTAACAAAAGGTAGTGGAGACAAACTAAAAAGTACAGAGTTTTTAAGCTTAATTGGTTTATTGAACTATTTAGTGGTAGCAAATAGACCTGACATTTCTTTTGCAGTAAATTACCTAGCAAGATATGCTAATCATCCAAATAAACAACATTTGAAGGCACTAACACATTCAATTCAATATGTACTCACAACAAAAGATTTTATGTTTCATATTTTTACTGACTAAACAAAGGACTAGACACATATGGAGATTCAAACTAGAATGACAATCAATCAAGATGTAAAAAAGGAGGAATTATATGCTATATGGGAGAACCCATTAATTGGTCATCAAAACATCAACAATTAGTGGAACTATCTACTTATGAGTCTGAACTAGCAGCTTTGGAAGCTATATCAATGACAGATATTTGGATCAATAATATGATAGAAGACATGAAAGGTAACAAAATAACAACAAAACTACACTGTGAAAATGTATTGACTATTAAAGTAGAAGCTGACCAACCATCCAATGATAGAATTCAACATTTGGAAAGGAATTTTTTCTATGTCAATTCAAAACTACATCAGATTAGAGTGGTAATAAAATGGATTGGAACAAAAGAACAAAAAACCTAGGCCCAAATTTAATAGATAAATCTAGACTATTTATTAAATGTTTGCAGTAGTTTCTTAGGATATTGGAATGTAGTTGAGAAGGGGGGTGTAGCTTTATAACATCATAAACTTAACTAAGTACTCAACTACTAGACTTAACATATGTATATAAATCTGATGGTGAGCTGCATAATCCCATTATCAATCTTGGAGTCAATAGTGCTAAAGGGGATGATTGATACACATCTAAAAAACAGTTTTACTAGAGAATCAAAATATCCTTGGGACACCCCTGTAATTTTTTCAGGAAAAAAGGATGGGCCATTAAGACCTTGTATGGATTTCAGAATGTTAAGTGTGCTGACAGTAAATAACAGATATCCCCTTCAATTGACTAGTGATCTAATTGATAGTCTTCAAGGTGCAGAGATCTTCATGTCCCTAGATCTTAGGCCAGGCCACCACAACATACATGTAAAAGAAGGTGATGAACACAAACTGGCATTCTGAACTAAATTTTGTCATTTTGAATGGCTGGTAATGACATTTGGTTCATGTAATTCACCTGCCACCTTCCAACACTTCACCAACAGCATCTATAGAGAAAGAATAGGGATAGATGTAGCGGTATACCTGGACAGAATCTTGATTTACTCCAGATCAATGGAAGAACACTAGATAAATGTGAAGGACTGTTTGCAGCACTTGAGGGAGGCCCAAGTATGGTTAAAACTGGAGAAATGTGCCTTTCAGTGGGTGAAATTCCCTACCTGAATATGATTATTTCAAAAAATAGGGTTTAAATGGACCAGGAGAAAGTAAAGTCAGTAACAAAATGGCCAACACCAGTGTCAGTAAAGGAGCTTAAGTCATTTCTAGGATTTGCAAGTTATTACTGCTGTTTTATTGAAGACTACTCCCACATTTTTCAACCATTTCACAACCTCAAAAACAAGGAAGCCAAATTTATCTGGACATGTAGCCAACAAGATGTGTTTAACTACCTAAAAAGAAAATTTGTGACAGCTTCAAATCTTGCAATCTCAAACTTAATCAAAGCGATTTTTCCTGGAATTTGACTGCTCAGATTTTGCATTGCGTGCAGTAATATCCCAATACAATGCTGAAAATGTCTTGCACCCAGTAGCATATTTTTCACAAACACTTCCAGGTTCCAAGTTGAACTATGAAATATATTATAAGGAGTTATTGGCACTAGTAAGAGTGTTAAGCACCTGGAAGCACTATTTGAAAGGAGGGACTCACCAGTTACAAGTTATTATCTACACAGATCATAAAAACTTGGAAACCTTCCTGACCACTAAAACATTGACTCACCAGCAAGTGCTCTGGGCAGAAATACTAGGTAGCATTAATTTCATTGTTACATTTTTAAAATGGAAGAAAAGTGGCAAGAATTATGCGCTGTTTCAACTTCCTGATTTGTGTCTAGCACTGAGACAGCTACATACTGTTGGTGCAATTTTATTGAGGGGGGACCTCAAAGAGGGGGTAATCCTAGATGAGATGGAATTAGAAGATGGGGATTTGATGGAATGGGTAAGTAGGGGGAAGTAGAAGGATATAGGAGTGCAAGAGATTTTGAAGGCTTCATTATTAAAGGAGGTATTGGTAAGGAAAGGATTGGAGGAGTATCACCTGGAAGGGTGAGTGCTGTATTGAAATGGGAGGATAGTGGTGCCAAATGATGAGGAGCTCAAGAGGAAAGTGGTAAAATCAAGGCACAATCCCCCAATTGTAGGACACCCAGGACTTCTGAAGAGGGTGGATCTGGGGAATTTCCACTTTTATTGGAAATCTATGCAGGAATACATCCAGCCCTATGTAGTGGCATGTGGCTTTTTCCAAAGAAACAAGGTTAGTACAGCAACAACACCACTGAAACTTCTAAATATTTCCAAAAAACCATGGAAGGAGCTCTCCTATGATCCAATAGTAGAGTTTCCCACATCTCAAGGAAAGAATGCTAGTCTCACAGTAGTTGACCGCTGCACTAAGATGGGGAACCTTGTCCCTACTACTACAAAGGTTACATCAGAGGGTATTTCAGACTTAATATAGGCACATTTCTGGAATTCAAATTGACTAACAGACAGTATATTTGTAAAACAGGAAAGTACTTTTATTTCTAAGTTTCTAAAAGCAATTTATGAGCAACTAAACATTAAGCCCATTCTTTCAACAGCATGGCATCCACAGACTGATGGGAAAATGGTGATAGTGAACAAGGCAATTGAAAAATACATATGACACTCTATTAAATATCAGTAAGATGATTGGGTGCAGCTACTACCATTGGAAAAATTCTCATAAAACCACAAGATACATTCAGCAACTGGCATGTTGCCATTCTATGCCAACTATGGTTATCACCCAAAATTCTCAATTGGTACCCTGTCCACATTAAAAGATCCAGAGGCTGAAGAGAAAATTCAGAATATACTCATTATATTTCAGAGGTTAGAAGAAGCTCTTAAACTATTCCAATAGTCAATGAAGCACAACCATGATCAAGGGAAGACTCAATATTGGTTGTTAGAGGTAGGTGAAAAGGTCTGGCTAAGATCACCTTTCCTTTCCACATTACACCCATGTTCCAAGTTAGATCACAAGAAAGTAAGCCAACCTAAGATCAAACATATGGAATCTGACTCAGAATACAAATGCGAGCTACCCATCTCAATGAAAAAAGTTCACCCAGTGTTCAAAATTTCATTTCTCACAAAGTGCCAAGAAGATACAATACCAGGGCGCCAAGAAGAACCACCAGTGCCAGTCTATGTGGGAAATGAAGAGGAGTTTGAGGTTGAAAAGATTATTGCTAAACAGGTGTAGAAGTGAAAGGTTCAGTATCTGGTGCACTGGAAAAGTTATAGAGTAGGGGACAGGTCTTGGGAACCATAGGAGAACTTAAAAAATGCTCAGGGGAAGGTGAAAGAGTTTGATAAGAAGCGCAGAGAGAAGGAGGGGTAAAAGAGGGGGTAATGTTAGGATTTTGTTGAGAGGTGAGGAGGAGGAGCTCTATTGGCGCTATGCATTATAAAGAGGTGGAAAAGTGGGTATTGAATTAGAGGGTTAAATGGTGAAAGCACTTTGGAGCGCTCCTCATTGGAAAACTTATATTGTAATCCAGTTACTTCTTAGTCTCACTGCTGTATTAGCATAGTCAGTCCTGCCTCACTGTTGGTAACCCCAACATAGTCAGTCTAGCTAGTCTTACTGCTTAGTAGCATAGTCGGTCCTTTCCCAGGCTAGCATCAGAACTAGTAGTAGTCCAACTTCTTAAGTCCTAAAAATTACTTTAAAACTATTAAATTTGAAATATCTTATTTATTTATTTATTTACTTATGCTATGTAATTATATTAAGTTTTGGCGAGCTTCACCCCTTACTTCAATCAAATTCAGGGAAGGGTATTGCTAAATTTTGAAATCTGAAATGCAAAATTGATGACTTGGAAAAATCTTGGTGATACCCACCCCTTACCTCAATAAAATGCAGGTGAAGTTATTGTCAAACTTTTCAAGCAGAAATAGAATTTTGTTGATCTAGCTATATTTAGAGATTCAAATTGGTGGTGATGTGATAGAATTATTTTGTTGATGAGGATTTTTGGACAGGTGTCAGTATTATTATACCATCTGAAATTCCAAAAATGAAATACTTTAGATTCCAGTAAGGAAAAATGGTGTTATCAGAATCTCATGATATAACTATTTTTGATAAGATAAAAAGTAAGTTTTAAAGTCATTCCCCAACCATTAACCAAATAAATAATTAATAAATTAAAAAGGTCAAGTAATTTTTAATGTCCTCATAAGATTGGGAATTTTTTACACATTCCAAAATAATTTCTTTTTTTTTAAATTTCTTCCTCTTCGAAATTCTAACTTTCCATTTCTCTTTGAAAATAACAGTCTTTTTTTTTCCTCTGAGCAAAGATGAACTCAATCCATCTCCTCTGCATCAAATATGGCCTTTTCAAAATTTGATTGAAGCAAAAAAGATTTTCTCCAAATCTAAGGCCTGCTGATCTTCCATTAGCATATGATCAAACCTCATCTTGTCAAAGTCAAGGGCACTTTTTCATTAGAGGATTTTGTTGAGAAAATTGAATAGATAAAATAATTAAATATGTTATTGAAGAAGGTATATTATCGGCGCGGTCGTCTAGAAGGTGGAAGAAGGAAAGAAGAAAAAGGAGAAAGAAACACAAGATGACAAAGAATGGAAAGTAGGAAAAGAGGGAAAGACGCAAACAAGGAAAAAGGTTTAATATATAAAGTGAGTAGTTTTAATATTATTGTAATGTAAGTATTTTAGTTTCAATGCGCAGCAGTCAAATATTATAGTTTAATGTTCTTACCGCAACCTTAAGATTTTTTATATAGTATTTATTTATTTTATTTCAACTAAATGTATTACTAGTTAAAAGAAAAGGAATCAATACGTGTATAAAAATGTATAAGTGTGAATAAAGTGTAATAATGTAAGTGATGCAGCTGAAGGGGGTTCCCAAGGCCCTTATATAGCCAAGGGGCCCTCTGAAGCGCCACAAAAGTAAATACAATAATTTATGAGTAAATGTAAGGGGTGAGAAATCAAAAAAATGTACTAAATGGTTAAAATGCAGTAGCCAATATTTCACCAGTATTAATTCCCCCTGGATATTACGCATAAATAAGTACAAGACATATAAAAAATAACCAATGTAATTTAAAATAAGTATTATGCAGTACTATTTTAAAGTAGAATGTAATATATTACTAATTTAATTCATACAATTAATATAAGTAATTATTTTAGATTAAAATATGAGAATGTAATTAGTTTAAATGGTTTAATAAATTTAATTACATAATTTTGAGCCACAGAAGCGCCCAAAAATTAGGGATAATAATGTATAAATTATTATAAGGGTCTAATAATTAATTAATATTATTATAAGTCAACATTTTGCCTTATAAGTATAATATAATAGGGGGTGTCAGTTCTGGCAAATCCGCACTTACAAATCCGCACTTAAATTTGACCAAATCCGCACTTAAATAAGTGCGGATTTCCAAAACACACTAGCCCCAATACTGGTGGATTTCAAAATGAAATAAGTCACTTATTTCACTCAAATCCGCACTTTCTCAACCAAAAGTGCTGATTTCACCATCAAGTCCCATTTCACTGATTTGTCAGCATCATCCCATTCATACGCAGCACTCCGCAGAATAACACTTCATAACTCAAAACATCGTACATCACTTACATCTTCATATCATATCATATAAGAGTTATGCCTTCCTCACTTTCAAATCGTGATAAATTACATAAAGCAATGACTTTCATGGCTCTTGAACTGCTCTTGGACTCTGATTGCGATTCTGATTCTGATCTAGAAGAAGATTTTGTCTTTTTATCAAAAATGGCCACGAAACGTTACCTTCTTCCCAGAAAGCCTCAAGTACTTCATACCCCCAAGTACACCATCCAAACACTTCTTAACCTATCTACACCCAGTTTTAGACAGCTGTTCAGGACTTCTCAGGAATGTTTCCTTAAATTGCTTGAGCTTATTCAGGATCATCCCATATTTCACAATAATTCTCAAAAAGAACAACGACATCCTTCAATTCAATTGGCCATCACACTATGTCGTTTGGGTTCAAATGGTAATGGAGCCGCTTTGAAACGTTTAGAAAATGTCTTTGATTTAGGGTATGGTTCAGTTAACACTTATACCAAACGATGTATCACTGCCATCAACTCCTTGGAATCTCAACTTCTCACCTGGCCAACAAAAATGAAATCGCATATTTTCAGCAAACGCATATTTTTTCAGTCACTCTCTTTTTTTTCTTCACTCATATCCGTTTTCTCCTCTCTTCCTACATCACTCAATCAATTTCACTTATATTTCTTTTTTCTCAACTCATCTCTCCAGGTAAGTCATTTTATTCTTTTTAAACAGAGTGTGAAAATAGGAGGATGAACTCTGTTCTTCGGGCGAAGAACAGAGTTCACTTCCATTCACTTATATTTCTTTTTTCTCAACTCATCTCTCCAGGTAAGTCATTTTATTCTTTTTAAACAGAGTGTGAAAATAGGAGGATGAACTCTGTTCTTCGGGCGAAGAGCAGAGTTCACTTCCATTCACTTATATTTCTTTTTTCTCAACTCATCTCTCCAGGTAAGTCATTTTATTCTTTTTAAACAGAGTGTGAAAATAGGAGGATGAACTCTGTTCTTCGGGCGAAGAACAGAGTTCACTTCCATAAAATATTAGCTGAAAATGTAAAATTATTGTTTTTCCATCAAAGAAAATTCTTTAAAATTTTTTGTATTATTACATGATTGAGTTCTAATGCAGCGAGCATGTTGTTAGAGCATTATTGCCCCTCTTAGTAACTCAATCAAGTAATATATACAAAAAAATAACCAAATATTTAATATTCTTCCATAAATTTTTAATAAATAAATATGATATTTCAATTTATGAAATTAAAGTAATGGGCCCACGACCTTGTGTTGTATAAATGGTAATCATGATAACATTAATTTGTTTCATGGGGTTCCTCTAGCCTATACCTGTGGAAAGTCCCAAACCTAGTTTCTAGACTTGATCTGCATTTTGGCTTAAGGAATTGTCATTACTTTAAAAGTAGTATACTTGACATATCTTATTTATATATTAATTAATTTATGTAATTATATTAAATTTTGATGACTTTCACCCTTTACTTCAATAAAATGCAGGGGAGGGTATTGCCAATTTTTTAAATCTGACATGTGAAATTGATGACTTAGAAAAATTTGGTGGTACCCACCCCTTGTTTCAATAAAATGCAGGGGAGGGTATTGCCAATGTTTTAAATCTGACATGTGAAATTGATGACTTAGAAAAATTTGGTGGTACCCACCCCTTGTTTCAATAAAATGCAGGGGAGGGCATTGCCAATTTTTTAAATCTGACATGTGAAATTGATGACTTAGAAAAATTTAGATAAGCAAACTTATTGACTAGCAAGTAAAGATAGAAAATTTTTATTATACATTCAAATTTTTGTCAAAAATAACGTACTATATTCTTTTCCTTTTATAAGTCAGCATATAAGAAAATATTACCAAAATTAAATTAACTAGAAAAACAATTTATCAATTGAAAAGGTCAAGTAATTTTTTAATGTCCTCATAAGATTGGCCATTTTTAACACATTCCATAATGAAATCTTTTTTTTTAAAACTCTCTTGTTTTTCCAATTCACAAGTAGCCATTTCTCTTTGAAATTGACGGTCATTTACTCTTTCCATCTGCTCTACCTCAAATTTTTTTTCTTCCAAATCTAAGGCTTGCTGATCTTTCCTTAGCATATGATCAAACTTCATCTTCTCAAAGTCAAGGGCATTATTTGCAATAGTTGATTTCGCTGAGAAAATTAAATTGAAATAAATAAATAAATGAGTTAATGATTAAGATATATAGTAAACAAAACTTACTTATATCTTGATCTTCTTCAAGTAAAGGTGTGTTGGGAGGATTATAGGAAGGTTTGGATCCAGAGGGTATATGCTTAGTAGTATCGTGTAGAAACCAAGGGTTTACATCAACTCGGGTGCCAAAAAGATTATCCATTTCCTCATAGAAAGGACACATGACATTGAGCTTTTTGGAAACAGTAGTAGTTCCAATCTCCAAATCATCATCGTCAATACCAAATCCAGTTTCATTTGCAGCATGATGAGCCTTTTTATATTTTGATTGGTAACTCTTAAATCTCTCCTTCATTTGTTTAGGATTGATATCGATTCTCTCCCTTGTTTTCTTCCTTACTTCATTGGCCATCAATAAGTAGCCATTAACCTTTGAAGAAGGTGGACATCCAATACGAGTGGACTTTTCACATCCAAAACATGCTTCAAAATTTTATTTTATTTTAAGGAAGTTGATTATGATGAGATAATCATCCTTTTTAAGCTGACCTGAACCTGACTTTGATTTTTCAGGTGTAGGGCTTGCTTTACGAGGGGACTTTTGTGACGAAGCAGATTTTTGAGTTACCTTTTGAGATTTGGAATGTCTGGGAGGCATTATGAAACTGGCACATAACAAGAAAAAAGATTAAAAAGTAGAAGAAATAAGTAAAAAAGAATGTAAACATGCCTGGTCAAAATATTGAAAATGTCAGGAAGGGGTGTGTGCCGAGGATTGATGGGTAGGTAGCGAGGAAGGTCAGTGTGTCACATGTGACAGGGATGGGGTAAGAAAGGAAGGGATGTTTTGTGGCCAAAATGTGGTTGTGAAAAAAAACGGGAAAAAAGTGCTGATTTGAGGTCATAACTGACACCCTTTTTTGAAATAAGTGACTTTTTTGCAAAATTTAAGTGCTGATTTGTAAGTGCTGATTTGGTTTGAAATCCGCACTTAATTTAAGTGCGGATTTGCCAGAACTGACACCCCCTAATATTATAATTAATTAATTATTATTTTATAATTATTTAAATACATAAAAATGCGCCCAATTTTTTATAGAATATAATAAAATTTATGTTTATTTTAATAGTATATAAATAATAAAATAATAAAATAAATATAACCCTTATTTTAGTTTTATTTAATAAGGTAATTTGTACTTAATTTTATTATGCAATATAATATTAATTTATATACATAAAAAGCATAACTTTTCTGCCTCTTTCAGGTCCAATAACTTAACATAAGTTTTACTGGGCTCCTGGTACAGCCTGGCTGACATATATAGTGACCAAATCTTACTTGTACCTTTTTTCTCAAAATAACTGTCAAGGGAGGACAAAGAGCTGGTTGAAGTATTACCACTTTTTAAAAGATGGTTCAATTTTACAGAATTTGAGGCTTGTCGCTTTATTTTGATGTTTGTGCTAGATGGTTCAAGCAGTTCATCTAAAGCAGCTTCCAAAGTAGGATTCTCATTTCCAGAGTTGTTAATATATTTTTAAATTGGATTTTGAGTAGGTGGAGACTAGAAAAGAAAGAATGAGAAATTTAGATAAGAATTGATGAAAAAATAAAAAATAAATATACATTAAAAAATTGGGGCTCTGAGGACTCAGATCTCCTCAGAATTAACTTGTCTGCTTGATGGTTAGTGTCAAGAGGTCTTTCAAGTCTAGAAGGTTTTTCAAGGAGGTCCGATGGCGGTAACCACGGGATTTATGGGCTCGAAAATAATGTACGTATTTTATTAATTTTTTGATTTAATTACTCAAATAATAAGAGGTGGTTTCAGAAACTAGTATAATTTATATTTTAGAATTATGTAGATGTAAGTAATAATATTATAAAATATAGTAATAAAAGTTTTACTTTATATATTGTGAATTGGTAAAATAAGTAAGTAATGGAATGAATGAAAAACAACCAAAAGAGAGCCCTTATATAGGCAGAGGAGGGACAAAAAAACCCAATGTAATTCTAAACACAGTAGCATGAGAGAGAGAGAAAAAGAATATTCCAGAAGGAGTATTTTCAAATAATAAAGTTGTTCTAAAAAGAAGGCATCAAAAAGATGTATTTACAGAGTATGTCAGAAATACATTAATTTATTTAATATTTACTGTAGAAGTCAATTCTAAATAAGAAATTTGAATTTTTTGTATATATTTATTTTTATTTGAATATTAAAATTTTATTTTAATTTAAAATCTATTTTTTAATATAAATTTTTATTTCTTCCAACCTGTCAATGAGCACAGTGTTAGAGAATAAAAATAAAAGGGACATTTTAATATTTAATTTTAATTATTCATTTAATTTTACCATTCTGTAATTAGTTAATTTATTATAGGTAATTTTAATGTAACTAATTTATAATTAAATAATTAAAATAATAAGGTGTGGCTTCATCCATTAAATAATTAATTAATTTACTGGGTAAGTCTAGTAGCCTGGATGACACTCCCTCACTCTACAAAAAACAATAAAAAAATGCTATGATTTTTCCTTTTTATATTTCTTTAGCAGGGTAGGAAGATTAGATATATCCTTCCCAGGTATCCATGAATCATATTCAGATGATTTATTCTTGAATCTCAATAAGTATTCTGTACCTTTTTCAGCAGTGACTATTCTGTCATTGAGAATCTTATCAATTTCTGCTGTCTCAGTGATTTCATTAGGGGTCTTTTTTGGTCTTCCCCACCTTTTGGGAAATAAATCACTATTATGTGTAAGGTTTCAAAAGAGATATTGAAAAAACAGGATGTTTTCTGTCATATGGAGAATACAAAATAATTTCAACTGCATTATCACCAACTATTCTTCTTACAATAAATGGACCAACAAATGGGTCTTTCAATTTGTTATTACCTTGTATATTGAAGTGGACTGTAGAAATCAACACCTCATCACCCTTTTTAAAAGTTTATTCTTTATGGGATTTGTCCCATCACTTCTTCTCATATTCAAATGATTTTTCAATACATTTTTGAGCATGACTTCTGCAAAGTTGTTGCATTTGAAGAAAAGATTTTACACCAGGATGTAAATCAAATTTAGGTATTTTATTATTGAGATTTTGGGCAGGAATAATTTGATTATATCCAAGCCAGCGCTCAAAAGGCTTTCTTTGAGTAACAGAATGAACAGTGCTATTATAAGCAAATTTCAACCCAGGCAGTAAGGTAACCCAATCATGAGTGAATCTGTCATTGTCTTCATACTCAAGGCCAAAGGCAAAGTACCTTCTTATCATGTCTTCTAGAGTCTGAATCATTCTTTCAGCTAATCCATCAGTCTGAGGGTGATGAGCAGTAGATAGTTTCATATCACAACCACAAACATCCATCAGAGACATCCAAAATTCAGAAGTAAATTAAGGGTTTCTTTCAGAGATTATGGCATTAGGAAAACCAGAAGTATTAAACATATGAGACCAACATATGAAAGCTAATTCCTTAGTGGAAACATCCTTTTGAGTAGGGATAAATTTACACATTTTGTTGAATCTGTCCACAATAACCCAACAAGATTTATAACTGTCTTTTCCAGAAATAGGTAATCCTGTTACGAAATCCATATTTATAATCTGCCATGGTGCATCAGGAGGTTCAATATGTTGCATTAATCCAGCTCTATTATTATTCAATCTTTTTGATTTTTGGCAAGAATCACAAGACTCAACATATAATTTGGTGTCTTCAGACATATTTACCCACAAAGCAGTGTTTTTAATTCTGATCATTGTTTTTTCAAGATCAAAATGTCCAGCTAATATGTCATCATGACAAATTTTCAAGATGATTTCTTTTATAGAAGGAGGAATAAAAATGACATTACTCAACTTTATTCTATAATATAGGTATCCTTCATCAATTGAAAATTTACCTTTCTCCAAAGCCTTCTGGTACTTTATTGGAAGGGTTTTAATTAATGCTTTTATTGAAGCAATTTTTGGAACCTTTAAATATGGTGCATAACTTTTTTAAGTCACTCTCCTTATCATATGAATCCAGAATAAGATGTAATAGCTCTTCCTCCATATCAACCACATATATCCAAGGAATATGAATAATTTCATCCTCAGGATTGAGAGCAGGATTAGAGTCATCATTTGGTAAAGGTAACTATAATAACATATCCACATTTGAGTGAATAATACCAGCCCTATGAGTAATTGTCATTCTCCTTCTGTCTTCCTGAACAGCTAAATGCCATCTGAAAATATTTCTGTTAAGTGTTTTCAAGTTTAAAAGGAGTTTAACTGCACTGCAGTCAGTGACAAGTTCAAATTTCTGGTCATCTAGGTAATAATGTAGCTTTTCTAGAGCCCACACTACGGCTAAACATTCAAGCTGAGTGGCACCATATTTCAATTGACTATTTCTCAAGGTTCTTGAAATATAACAAATTACTACTTCTGATACTTTATCATTCATCACTTGTTTTTGATGGAGGGCAGCACCAAGACCAATAAAACTGGAATCAGTGTACAAAACAAATGGTTGATTAAAGTCAGGTAAAGCAAGAATTGGTGCTGACATCAAAAAGTGTTTCATAGTGTCAAAAGCTCTATGTCTTTCACTATTCCAGACAAAATAAAAATCCTTTCTAGTCAGTTGGGTAAGGAGTAAAGCTATGACTTGGTAATTTCTAATATACTGTCTATAGTATCAACACATTCCCAGAAACCTCTGGAGCTCTCTAACCATTGTAGGAGCCTTCACCTGCTGTATGGCTGCCACTTTATTTTGGTCAACACATATCTGTAACCCTGAAACAACATGAACCAGCACTTTTAAGGAATGAAAACCAAATTTACATTTCCTCAAAGCAAGTGTCATATTTATTTCATCCATTTTGTGGAACCCTTTACACAGGTGGTTGAGATGGTCCTCAAATGTTATTGAGAATATAATGATATCATCAATATAAATTATCAACCATCCTTCAATTATCTCCTAATGGAATGTGTTATCCATAACTTTTTGAAAAACTGAAGGGCCATTCTTACGGCCAAATGGCATCCTAACATACTTATAAATACCCATATGAGTAGCAATCATCAGAAAATTCTGGGAATTCTTCTCAACAAGTACCTGGTGATATCACTTGTTACCATCCAAGCACCTTATAAATTTAGCACCTTGTAAGGTAGCATGTATAGAGCTAATTCTAGGTAAAGGGTAGATATCATCAACAGCATAAGTGTTTAATGCTCTGTAATCACCACATAACCTGGCTTTATCTTTCTTATAAGAAATTAGGACAGGTGAGATAACACAATATTTAGGTGTTTCAACTACCTTTTCAATAATATTAATTTTCAAAAGGGTAGAGATATTATCCTCAATATCTTTTCTCTTTGTGGGAGAAAAAGGGTAAGGCTTCTTCTTCAAACTAGGTGGTATGTCAGTTAATGGAAAAGATAATGAAAGTTTCATTTCTTCCTTAACTAATCCTAGTTCATGTGACCCATGAGCAAAGGCCATAGGAAAAGATTTTATCACTTTAATGATGGAATCTTTATCCTCACCAGAAAGTTGTTCTCCAAAAGAAGCATTGTCAATTTCAGACATAAGAGCATGCATTTCCTTTGTAGACATTCCTTTATATTGAATCACAGAATTACATGTTGTCAATTCTGGTTTTATCAGTTTTTTGGGGGAGGAATCTTAAATTTTCTCTTTCTATTTATCCCCATTGTGAAACATTGGTTTGAAGGATCTAATTTTATGCCATATTTGGTTAAAATGTCATTTCCTATAATAAACCAAATGCTTAAGTTATCATTTTTCGTGACAAAAAAATCATAAATAACTCTTACAAAACCATGGTTATATTTAAAAATCACTGTGGCTTTGTATTTACCAATGGGGGCAAAGCAGAGCCATAACCTCTCCAATTTTCAGAAATGATAGGCATCAGTTTTGATTTATAGTCTTGATCCACTGAAGCAAGTGCTTTTTCAGATACTACACTTCCTCCAGCTCCAGAATCCAGAAAAACTTCAATGCTGGTTCCATTGATCAAGACTGGTGCTTTGAGAGGGGAAATAACAATTGAGCTATCCTCAATGTTCCTTATTATCTCAGCATCCTCAAATTTAGATAAATAATTATTATCAATATCAATAGTATTTAAATAATGAATATCCTCTTCCAGAATCAAGATTTCTTGTTGAGATTCATATGAAATATTGCTGGAACAATCACTTGAAGTATCATCCAGTGCTATTGTGTCATCAGCCTGCTTCTTAGTTTTTTCAACAAGATTTATCCTCTTGTCACAGACATGGCCTTTCTGCCAAGGCTTGTTGCACTTGAAGCAAGTGTTTGTTGCACCCTTTTTAGGTGCAACAAGGGCAGAAGGTTTACCAAACTTTTCCAGAGGTTTCTGTTGGCAAGTGGAGGATTTCTCCAAAGGGGTCCTAGGAATGGATCTTCTGGAATCATACTTGTTCTTTAGAAGTATCTCATTACAAGTATTAATGAAGGAAGAAGGTTCTCTGGAGAACTCATTCCTGGCCACTATCAAGTCTCTCAAAGACATTGGTAATTTATAAAGGATCCTGTCCTTCCATAACTCAAACTCCATATTTGGGTCCATTCCCCTCAAATTTTACAAGTTTCATTAAGAACTCAATAGGTTTATCAGTAGAAGAGCTATATCTAGTTTCCTCATACTGCCTTTGTTGAGCCATCTTAAACTTGGAGCCATCAAATTGTGCTTTAATCAGTTTTTTCCAATCTTCCCATGAGTAGTCATTTCTCTCCAGGAAAACAGATTCATACCACATTAGGGCTACATTGGTAAACAAAGAAATTAACTTAGACACAATTTCCTCATCTGGGAGTTTGTAAGAATTTTTTAAGTTATCAATTCTGCAAATGAATTGCTGCCAATCAGAAGAAGAATCACCATCAAATGTTGGGTACTGGTCAAGTTTTGGCCAATTCTTTTGATTTGAAGGAGCCTCCTTAGTATTAGCTTGTTTCTGAGTAAGAAGCAGCTGTAACTTCTCCAATTGTGCAGTAATCTCATTGTTTAATCCTTATGTTGAAGATCCTTGTGCATCATCAATTTTTGATGGAAACTCAGTGGTATCAACAGGCATTTCTGAATCTAATTTTACTTTAGATGAACTAGCAACAGGTAAACTTGGAGAATCCTGTACCATATGTTCCTTCAAAGAAGTTTAAGAATATTTTTGATCATTAAACAATGAATTCAATTTTTTTTCAATGGTTGTTAGTCTGGATTTCACTCTTGGAAGACTAGATAAGCTCTCATTGATTGTTGCAAAGATAACTGGGTTTTATTTTGAAAAGATGAATAATGATCACTCAATCTTTTCAGGTTCATCTTATCTACCTCTAGCTCCAGGAAACAGGCAGATACAGTATCTTGCAGTTTAGACAAATCATTTTTGATATTTTGCATAAAGTAATTTTCTTTTCTTGGGTTGCCTTATAATGAAACAAATCATAAGAAACTCTCTGTAACTCACTCCTCAATGCTTGATAACCCTGTTCAGTTAAAAAACTATTATATTTCTGAGTCAATTGCATGTTTTTAATTAAATGATTTTGTTTAGCAATAATATCCCTTAAATATTCATCATTAATGTTAGCTACATCTGGAGTGTTTCTCAATAAGGGAACAGAGTAACTTTCCAGATTCTCATAAAACTCAGGCTCAAGTGTTTCATCAATAATAGCCTTATCAGGATTTATCATTGAAGTAGCAATTAAAACTAAAGGATTAGATACATTTAAAAATTGAGCAATTTGTCTACTCTTCTCAGTCTCTACTGGTCTCACAGTCTCATCTCCTCTTCCAGAATTACCTGAGGGAACTGAATCAGTTACAAGAAATGGTACTTGAGATTCAATAGAGGGGCTTACGATGGCTTGGGAAAGACTTGGATGTGGTTTTTCTTTCTCCTTCTTCCTCCTTGATAGGGATGAGTAGCTGTTGGATTGAACTGATTTTCTCTTGAAGGACCTGCCTGAGGTACTTGGTGCTGTTGCTGTTGGGACAGATAATCTCACTGGATGTTCAGACAATCTCACTGCCGCTTTAAGACTTCCACCTTTTCTTGTTGCTGGGGGGCCAGTTGTGGAAGGGCTTTTGGAGGAGGAGGTTTTTTCTTCTCTTGAAGAAAAGACTTTATGCTTCTTACCTTGTCTTCTAAATAGTCTATTCTTGAACTCAGCTTGAGGTTTTCTGTCCTCAACTCCTTGATGTGAGTGGAGAGATTTTTTACCTGCTGATTTAAGGGCATCTTTTTTATCTTGAAGCCTTTGGGAAGCTCTTCTGGGGGGTATATAGAGGGCTTTTGTTCCTGGGAATTTGTCTCTACCAGAATATCCACTTCCTCCATTTCCACATCCTGATTGGTTCAATGATTTATTAATTTGAGCTAATTTTTTAGTTAAAGGAGAACTCACAGAAGTAGCCTCATCATAATCAATCAGATCCAGTTCATCTTCACGTGCAGCAGAAAAACCTTGGTCAGTCATTGTTTTAAATATAACCTGAAGTGAGGGAAGGAAACAATAAGATGAATCAGTTTTATTTTTGCTTTTTTAAAAAAAAATAATAATAATAAGAATATAAAATTCTTCAGGACAAAATTAAATGATAAAAATAATCAATTATTTATTAATACAAAATAATCTTATAACAAGGATTTAAAAGAAATCAACTGAAGAAACAAAAATAAATTTTAATTTAACAAATTAATATATGATAATTATCAGGATTTAAATCAACTGAAAGATATTTAATTACCAGGACTCAATGTCAACTGAAATAATTTAATATAGTTTATTTTTTATTAATTATTAAAATTTTATTGTCAGGACAATTTGTCAACTGGAACAAAAAAAAAATTATAATTTATCAGGAAAAGTTCAACTGAAAATTATAATTAATTAAAAAAATTTATTACTTCTAGGAATAAAAACACAATCGCTCTATCTTTGTCAACTAGGAAAATAAATAAATAAAATAAATTTCAATTTACCAGACACCTCCCCCTATAAAATGAGCAAATTAATGCCACTTACAGAGTGCTGAATAAAAGGAAATACGTAGAGTATGAAGAGTGCAAAGTGACCCACAAATAGTAATCAATAATTACCATGATATATATAACTATAGTTAATATATAAGCCTAAGTTTTGGAGCGTGGTTCAATTCCTGTTAGCAGCAAAAAAATAAGTCACATGATATATGACGTTTGTCGTTTTTGTCGTCCACTTGTTCTTATAGGTACCTCAATGGTGATGGTCCCACAGTCTCTGGTCCTCAAGATAATGATGCGCATTCAACGATTTGGGAAGGTTCCCAGCTTTCAAGAGGTCTATCTAGTCTAGAAGGTTTTTCAAGGAGCTCCTATGGCGGTAACAACGGGATTTATGGGCTCAAAAATAATGTACATATTTTCTTGATCTTTTGATTTAATTACTCAAATAATAAGAGGTGGTTTCAGATACTAGTATAATTTATGTTTTAGAATTATGTAGATGTAAAGACTAATGTTATAAACTATAGTAATAAAAGTCCTAATTTATATATTTTGAATTGGTAAAATAAGTAAGTATTGGAATGAATGAAAAAAAACCAAAAGAGAGCCCTTATATAGGCAGAGGAGGGACAAAGCACGGCAATGAAATTCTAAAAACAGTAGTATGAAAGAGAGAGAAAAGTATATTCCAGAAGGAGTATTTTCAAATAATAAAGTTGTTCTAAAAAGAAGGCGTCAAAAAGATGTATTTACAGAGTATGTCAGAAATACATTAATTTATTTAATATTTACTGTAGAAGTCAATTCTAAATAAGAAATTTGAATTTTTTGTATATATTTATTTTTATTTGATAATTATAATTTTATTTTAATTTAAAATATATTTTTAATATAAATTTTTATTTCTTCCAACCTGTCAATGAGCATGGTGTTAGAGAATAAAACTTTAAGGGACATTTTTATATTTAATTTTAATTATTCTTTAATTTCACCATTCTGTAATTAATTAATTTATTATAGGTAAATTTAATTTAACTAATTTATAATTAAATAATTAAAATAATAAGGCTTTGTGGTCTTCCAACATTGCCTTGGGCCTTTGTTGTGTTGTTTGGCGCTGTTTGTGCATCTCTTAATTGACATCTGTGGAAGAAGTGGGTGTTTTTCTGGATTTATTCCATGAATATTGGGACTGCGGGTATGTGGGTACTATCATTGGATAGCCCCGGTTTTTCTCTGTATTTTATGTCTTGTTGATATTTTTCATATTCTAAGTTTTAAGGGGACATTTCCTCATATTTCAGTTACAAAAAAAAGCTGTTTAATTTAGTTTTTCCCGTTTTACAGGCTAACCTTAAGTCTTAGGGTTAAGTGCTTAGTACCATTAGAAAGGGCTAATTTAGCTGTATTTTTCATGTCACAATATGGTTATAGCATAATTTTGTGTTTTAAGGGTTTTAGTAGTAGTGGTGAATTTTTCTAAGTAGATTAGATGTTTTTATTGGTTTTCTGGCTTCAGGGAGGCCGGGCTGCTTCAGGCAGCACTGCCCACCTCTGTTTTAGAAGGTTGGGGAGCGCTTCTGGAGGGTTTTTATTCAATTTGGCTGGTACAGGTGCCAAATTTGTTGGTGTGCATGGGCTCTTAGATAGTGGTCTGTGTGTACATAGTTAATAAGACAGTTTGGGTCAACTTTAATTATCATAAAACCATCCGGAGGTGATATCCTTGTTCCTCACTCAGTTTTCACTGTTTTTGGCCACAATTGGCTGTTTTTGTTGCAAGGTTAGTTCTTCATTTAACTCAACTTTGGCAACAGGTTCTCTGGTATAGTCTTGCAAGCTATATCAAGTATTATTGCTGTCTCTGGTGTGGATTTGCAGCCTACATCAAGTATCTTTGCTTTCTCTGGTGTGGACATTGGTCTACATTTCAGCTCTTTGGTCTGGTAGTCTGTTTGGGGACTACTTTCTTGGCTCATCAAGTAGTCAAGTGTGTTGAAAAAGAGGCTTTAGAAAACAGGAACTAACTTACTTTAGCAAGTAAATCTCACTCTATTTTGCTAAAGGGACAGGGAATTTTCTCTCTGGGTTTTCTCCAACTCCCCTGGTCAAGGCCTATAGCTAGTACTTTAGGATTGTCTACATTTCTGGAGCCCAACATGGGGTAGAACTTGCTAGTTCTTTGGAATTTCTGTTTCTTTGGTTGGCTCTTTTTGGTGTTTTGGTATGGAGGAATGGCTTCTGGTTCCTCTATTCCTGTGGTGACTTTCAGTGGGGGAGATGGTCCTCCTGCTGTGATGGTCAAGGAGTGTGTTAGGATTAAAACTTGGGATGTTACCAAGTTTAATGGGGAGGATGTCAAGCGGTTTCTGGAGAAGTATGAAACTTCTGCCAGAGTGGATGGTGCTTCTTACCTGGACATGGTGAAGCAGATTATCTTCTTCATTGGTGATAGGACAGTGGAGAAGGAGATTGTGGCCATGCCTGGCTACAAGAAGAGGGATTGGAAGTTATTGTGTAGGGAGATGGATGATAGATGGGGTGTCAGGTTCAATATGGTGGATCTGAACAAGGTTGTCAGTGAATGGAAGTCTTATGGTGGTTTTGGTAACTTACTCAGTTACAGGAAGTTTCTGCTACAGTTTGATCCTGTGGTAGAATATTTAGTAGAAGTGGAGTATCTGGAAAATGAAAATGCTGCCAAGGATGTTTTTTGGTCTGCCCTGGCTAGAGATGTCAGGATGGATGTTCTGAAGGAGCTGTCAAGGAAGGACTTGATGAAGACTCTTTCTAATGGGGACCAGAAATTGCCTGCCTTGGATAAGGTGAAGGAGGCTGTTGAGGCCTATTTGAAGTTATTGGCTGTGGACAAATATCAGGAGGGGTGTGCCAAATATGTCAGCAAAGTCAGTGAGGCTTTGGCTGAAGAGGAAGTTAGGGTGAAGAAGGAGGAGAAAAATATGGTGCAGGTTCCCAAACAGGAGAGGGACCCAGTGGTGTAGCAGTTGGCTGATCTCACAAAGCAGCTGCATATTTTTGTTCAGGAGGCTAAGAAGGTCAATAAGGCACCTTCTCAGCCTAAATATTTTGATAGGAGGGCTGGTAGAAGTGATCCTTGGGTCTGCTCTTATTGCATCAGGAGGGGGCACAGGTCCAATGATTGTTGGGCATTGAACAGGGATGTGTCTGAAGGAAAGGTGGAATATTATGGCAGGGTATTCAAGTTCCCTGACGGTTCATTTGTGAAGCCCAGTGAGGGGCAGGCTCCTGTTGATTTGGTCAGGAGAAGGGGTGGTCTCAACCAAAGGAGGCCAAGGTTTGAGGAGATTCCTGATCAGGGGAAGTCTTCTGGTAAGGAAGATGATGATGTCAAGGGAAAGGGGAAGGAGGTCAATAAGGTCTTTTTTTCTACTACCTTTGGTGGTTTGCAGTTGTATTCCTGTGGTGGACAGTCAAGTGGAGAATGCTTGGCTGGTGTTTATGATGTGGAAGCAGGGGAGGTGGGAAGACCTAAGAGCAGTTCTCAGGCCCAACCAAAGCCAAAGGCTTCAAAGGTGGATCCTAAGCTGAGTGCAGCTAGGAAGAGGTACAGCAAAGAGGAGCTGTACAAGATGCAGAAGGGTATGGCTGACATGGCCCCCCCTAGTTTTGGTGCATTGGACATGAATGGTGAGCCAATGCCAATGGAGGTTGATTCTGACTCTGAGGAGGATGTCCCTTTGGCTTCATTGCCAAAGCCTTCTGGAGTTAGAGGTTCTGGTGAGGGATCTGGTTTGGTTCCTGTTGATGGTAAATCTGTTGGTGTTTCTGGTCCTCAAGAAGCTTCTAGGACCAAGGCAGTGAAGCCAAGGTCTCACTTTGAGAAGCCAAAGGTTTCTGGTCAATATAATGTTATGGACTCCATTCTTGAAAGGATGAATCAGGGTCAGGTTTCCCTTTCTTATGGGTAATTGTATGCTATCAGTGCAGGGTTGGCTGATAAACAGAAAAAGTTGTTGACCAGGAGAAGAGTTTCTTCTGGGGAGGTGGAATACATTTGTGATTCTGCTGAAAAGTTTGGTGAGGGGTTGAAAACTCATTTTTCTGCTCCTCTGGGTTATTTCAATGTCACTCTGAATGGCAGGGAAGCAAGGGCATTGGTGGATTCAGGTTCTCAGATAAACCTGATTTCTTTGTTTGAGGCTATTCATTTGGGCCTCCCCATCAAAACTGGTATTGGTGGGAATTTGAGAGGCATTGGTGGCCATTTCACTGAATTGGTTGGAACTTCTGATTTTGTGAAGTTAGATGTTGGTGGAGCCTCAGGGAAGGTTCATTTTTATATTGCTAAGAGAACAGTTAAAGCTGTTTTGGGTGGGCCATTCTTGATGGTTTTTTAGGCAAGAATTGGTTATCAATTTGATTTGGGAATCAGTTTGGAGTTGACTGGTGAAGATGAAAGGAGACTTCACATGAGGTTATCATCCCCTGGAGAGGATGGTTGGGAGACCAGGCCTGGTTTATCTTCAATGTGCCAGTGCATGGACTGTTGTAGGAGAAGAAGAGAAGTGGGTGCTGCCTCTGGTTTTTTGGAGTGTGGCTCATGCTCTAGTGAGGGTCTGTCTTTTTTAGAATGAGAAGTGCTGATCACCCTAGTGCTACAACCTCTCCCCAAGATGAGGAAATCCCAGTTTGTAGTAGGTCAGCTCCCTTGGAGATATACCAAGTGGATTTTCAACTTTCTCTTTTTAATGTTTCTCTTCTCTGCAAGTATTCATCAAGTTTTTTATCAAGTCTCTGTTCTCTCTCAAGATTTTAAATTTTTTTAATTCAATCTCAAGAAAGAAGATTGTTTATATATCTTTATTGAAAGATATGCGGAAAAGTTTTGGAGTGGTGAGATTGGGGTCTAAAAGTAAGTCCTCCCAATTGTGCACTGCTAGGTTTTCTTCTACACTTTTCAAAAACATTACCTGGGCTACACCTGTGAGCATTAGGGAAACCCCTGGTTATTTTAGTAGGTCAGAAGAAACTCAAGAAAAGAAGATAAAAATTTCAAGATAATTCGAGAAAATCAAAAAAAAAATCTGAAGATAATGAAGAAAGAATATCATCAAGATCAATTTTTGGGCCTTCAGCATGAGGATAAACTGAACAATTTTAAAAGAGTTGATTCTGAAGATGAATCAAGATTTGAAGATTTGGAAGACGGAAGTGAAGATGAAGATTTGGAATTGCAGAAAAGTTTTGGATTGGTGAGATTGGGGTCTAAAAGTAAGTCCTCCCAATTGTGCACCGCTAGGGTTTCTTCTACACCTTTGAAAAACATTACCTTGGCCACACATGTGAGAAATGGGGAAACCCTTGGTTTTTGTTCCAGGTCTGGTGGTGAAGATTTCCTGAAAATCCCTCAAGTTGAAGGTGGAGTGGCAAAGTATAAGAAGGTAGCGCAGAAGATTAGGCCTGTCAATGAGCCTATGCCTGTGGATTTGAATCTTCCCTTGAAGAGAACTCCTTGGTCAAGAGATCCGTACTGTACTCCTTTAGTGAAGAATCCTCCAGAACTTGTAGAGACGGCTAGGGTGATTGTGGAAAGTTTGAAAGTTGTTAATTTTGGTCCTGATGGGTGGTTGTCTGAAGAAGAAATGAAGTTGTTGTTGCACGTTATTGTGCTAAGGGAAAAATCTGTGGCTTTTTTGAGGAGGAAAGGGGTGTGTTGAAGCACTCTTATGGGGAAACTTACTTGATTCCTGTGGTTTGTAATGAACCTTGGAAAATCAAACCTATTCCAATTCCAGCTGCTATCAGAGAGGATTTTGTGGACATTGTTAGGGAAAAAGTCAGGACTGGGTTATACAAACAATTGTCATCCAGTTACTCAAGTCCGGTTTTCTGTGTAAAGAAGAAGAATGGAAAGTTGAGGGTGGCTCATGATCTTAGAGCCTTAAATAGAATCACTATCAAGGACGCTGGTATGTCACCAAGTGCAGAGGATTTTGTTGAAGCTTTTGCTGGAAGGGTGTGTTCTGGTTTGGGTGATATTATGGATGGTTATGATGAGAGGGAACTTCATACATATTCAAGGCCTCTCACAACTTTTGAGACTCCTTTAGGAAGATTTCCGCTCACTAGGTTGCCTCAAGGAGCAACTAATTCAGTGGAAGTATATCAAGCACAGATGGCTTGTATTTTGCAGGATGAGGTTCCTACTCATGCTGGTATTTTTATTGATTATGGTGCAATTAAATGACCATCCAATGATTATGGTAATGAGGTGTTAACAGAGAACCCTGGCATAAGGAGGTTTGCTTGCGAATATGCAATAACTCTAGAGAGAGTGTTGTTCAGGATTGAAGAGGCTGGTTTAACCATTTCAGGGTCAAAATTCTGTTGTTGTGTTCTTGCTTTGGAAATTCTGGGTCATGTGGTATGTAAAGAGGGAAGGATTATGGTGAATAAAAAGATTAATAAAATTCAGTCATGGCCAAGGCCTAAAAATACTACTGAAGTCAGGGGATTTTTGGGTGTGTGTATATGTCAGGATTTTTATTAAGGATTTTTCTTTGTTGGCTTCACCTTTAAGGAGGTTGAACAGGAAAGATGCAGATTGGGAATGGACTGAAGAGTGTGAAGAGGCTTTTCAGAAGTTGAAAAAGGTTGTTGGGGAAGATATTGTTCTTCACAAGTTGTATTATGGTGTTGGTGCTGGAAAAATTTATCTGGCAGTGGACTCAAGCTATATTGCTGCTGGTGCTGTTTTGGCTCAGGAAGATAAAACTGGGAGTGTCAGGCCAGTAAGATATGAGTCTGTGGTGCTTAATGAGGTGGAATCTAGGTATTCTGAACCTAAGTTGGAATTCTGTGGTGTAGCAAAAATTTTAAAGAAGCTACAGACTGTTTTGTGGGGGAAGCATTTTGAGCTGCAGGTGGATGCAAAATCTTTATTTCAGATGATCAATACACCTAGTCTTCCAAATTCTCCTATGACTAGGTGGGTGGCATTTATTCAAAATTTTTCTTTTGACCTGGTACACAAACCAGGCAAAACTTTTACAATTCCTGATGGATTATCAAGGAGGCCACCTACAGATGAAGATTCTGAGGCTGAAGAGTTTGATGAAGATGTTCCAGTGGTTAGGGCCAGCACAAAGGGTGCTGAAGATTTTTCTGACCTCCCCCCAAGAGGCTAAAATGGCTGGATCTGATCTTGATTCTGGTGATCAGGATGTTTTTGTTGATGAAGATGGAGTTGTTGTTTGGGACAGCTCAAATTTGGAAAATGGTGTTTTTTTTAGTGAACTGGATTCTCACAAGGTTCAGTGGAAAGAGAAGGATGTGCTATAATTTAAGGATTGGTATCCTGGTTGGGCTGGTCAATTGGCTCATGTTCACACGGATGATTTTGATGACAGAGTTGTACCCTTGGATGTTGTTTTGTTGGATTTTGAAGATGAGACCTGGGGTCAGTCTAGGTTTTATTTAATTATGGTGGAATATCTGTTGACCTTGGAGAGGCCAGATAGTTGTGATTATGATACTTGGTTGGCAATCAAGAAGAAGAGTCCTGGATTTTATGTGTCAGAAAGAAGGATGATGAGGAGAAGACATCCTAATACTCAAGTTGTGGTGACTCAGAAGAAGGGTCAAGAGTTGGTGTTGAAGTCTTTGCATGAAGACCTTGGTCATAGAGGCTTTGGGGAGACTTATAGAAGAGTAGCTGACAGATTTTGGTGTCCAGGTATGAAGTTGGCTGTGCAAGGTTGGGTTCAATCTTGTGAAGAATGTCAAAGAAGAAGTCACTTGAAACCTAAAGAGGTTGGCCGTGCTACTGGTGAATCAACTGTTTTTAGAAGAGTCAGTCTGGATGCTTTCAATATTAAAGAGGGCAGGTATAAATAATTAATTGTTACCAGGGATGATTTTTCTGGTTGGGTTGAGGCAGTGCCTCTGGTCAATTTGACTGCCAGGAATGTGGAAGAGTTTTTGAAGAAAGAGTGGATTTATAGGTATGGGTTGATGAAGTTGGTGACTGTTGATGGCGGGCCAGAGTTTGCTTCCAAACTAAAAGAAGCTGTGGCTAGTGTTGGTTCTAAAGTTAGATTGACTACACCTTATTATCCTGAAGCTGAAAGCATGGTTGAAAGAGGCCATCAAGTTATTAAGAATGCTTTGGTAAAGATGTGTGGGGATAGTGCTGAAAAGTGGAGGCATTATTTACCCTTGGTGTTATTTGCTGATAGGGTCACTGTGAAGAGGACAACTGGCTATTCTCCTTATGAGTTAATGTTTGATTAGAAAGCTGTTCTACCAGTGGACTTGAAAGCTGTCTCTTATCTTGGAATTGATTGGGATGATGTGCACTCAACAGAAGAATTGCTCTGTGCCAGGATGCAACAGTTGGAATGTAGAGAGGAATGTCAAGAGAAGGCATAATCTAGAATGATGAAATTTAGGAATCAATCAGTCAGATACTGGGACAAGAAGTTGGCTCATAGACTCAGGAATCCCTTAAAACTTGGTTGTTTGGTTTTGGTTTATAATAGAAGTTTGGAGAGTCAGTGGGGAAAATTGTTTGCTGAAAGATGGAATGTACCTTACAGAGTCAGATCTCAGGTGTCTGGAGGTTCTTATGCTTTGGAAGAGTTGGATGGTGCAGTCTTAAAGAAGAGAGTGGCTGAAGATCAGGTGAAGAGGTTTTATCCCAGAGGCACTAGAAATGAAGAAGATTGACTCCGCAATGAGGATAAACTATGGAACATTCTTTAAATTTTGGAATTTTTGGTGTTGCAGAGCAACTTTTGTGTTGGAAACCTTTTGTTAGAAGGTACCCATGGGTGGGGCTTCAAGATTTGATCTTGGCAAGTGTAGGGGTAACTGATGGGCTGGCTGCTCTGTAGAACAGTTACCCCAGATTGTCTATTTCCAACCCTTTCTCTTAATTTGGTTGAACCCTAGTATTGGTTTCTTTTCACAGGATTTAGTCCTCTATGACTTTAAACTGGAATTTCCTTTGGTTTTCAAGTGCTGGACTCTTCACTCTTATTGGTTTTGGTTTATTGTGTTGGATGTTGTGTTTTGTTAGAAGGTACCCAGGAGGGGCTTCTAGATTTTATTTTGGCAAGTGTGGGGGTAACTGATGAGCTGGCTGCTCTGGAGAACAGTTACCCCAGAATGTCTATCTCAAGTATTTTGTTTTCCTAGTTGAATTCTAGTTCTGTTGTTCATTATTCAGGTTTCGAGTCCACTATGACTTTAAACTGGTTTGGGACTGGCTTCTTTATCTTTGGTTTTTTTGAGTTGGTGGTGGATCACTGGTGGTCTCCCATCATTTTTCCTTATTGGAGGGAGCTCACCCAGTGATCATTTCTATGGACTGGAATTTCCCTTACTGGACCTTCTCTTAATCTGGACCATCCATGGAGCTGGAATTTCTTTTATTTTTTTAGTTATGATTTTTCTAGATAGTAGTTTCAGATTATTTTCTTTTTTCTCTTTTGTTCTATTAATTTTTTATGGGGGTTGTTTAAATTATAAAATCAAAAAAATAGGGTGTTACCACATCAGGGTCACCTGGATGTGGGCAAGCATTTGTGGGGAAAGGCTCATAAATTGGTGGGGAAATGCTATTTTATCATATTATTTTATTTTATTTTTATTTTCATTAATGTCATTTTTTATTTTTTATTCTCATTATTTCCCTTAATTTTTGTTTCTTATTTCAAATCATTTATATTATTTAAGGTGTATCCCCATCAAGGTGCACTTGGATGTGGGCAAGGTATCAGGGGATCAGCTTATCAATTGGCTGGGGGATACCATTTGTATTATTTTTTTATCTTTTATTTTATTTCATTTATTTTTATTTTATTTATCAATTTTTAATTTTAGTATGTTAGTAGACTGTTAAAAAAATTGATAGAATTTATAGTTGTTAATTTTTTTATTTATTTATTATTATGTTTTTAATCTTTTTGCAGGAGCTCAATGTCTGGATAATGAAGTTTCTGGAGGCTGGTCCGGATTATGATGTCGTTTTTGTTTTTTGTTGGGGTTGTGGGAAGCACTGTGTTCTTTGAAGTGCATCCTGCTGGAGAGATTATATGGATTATAATTGGCAGGAATGGGTTTGGATGGAAGTTCAGAAGAGGAAGAAGAAGAGGCAGGAATGGATTGTTGGAAGGTGTGCTTAAAAATCCTAGACATCTTCCAGTGGTTGTCCATTAGTTGTTTCCTCAAGGTTTTCTCAAAGTCATTTAAAGGTCCATGGAGGGAAAAGGCTTTCATAATGTTTGAACACATGGTGCTGAGGTGTTGTTTCATGTCTCCATAATCCAGGGTCAAAGAAGTTTCTAGAGGTTGGCCAACTCCAATAGTAGATTCAGGAGGAGGGGTGCCAACTAGACAAGAAGAATATGATCAGTAATTATTTTTTTTGAAGAAATTGGATGAATTAATGTGGTACTTACAGATTGGAAGCTCATCAAATTTGTAAGAGGCCAGAATTTGGACTTCTGAAGATTTTGGAATGGTTATAGTAGGTGGATCAATCTGGGAAAGATATGGATTCTCTTGGTCTTCCTCTGAAAGGTTTTGAGAAGGTGAACTAGGAGGCTGATGCTCCTGGGGCCTAGTTGGAGCAGCAGGCCTGTTGTTGCTGTTGTTAATATTTCTGCTTGATTCAGTTGGATGAGGTGCTGGTGATGGAGTACCAGGGTTGTTATAAGATGGAGCAGGAGAGGGTGATCTGGAAGCGGATTTATCTCTTCTGGATGGAGCTCTTGAAAAAATAGAACTGTCAGAAGAATAGTTGGCTGGCAGAGGAGAGGTGTAGTTTCGTTGCCTTAACTGGGGGCAAAGTTGTTGTTTTGGTGCAGTGTTGGGTGCTCTGGTGTCTTCCTGGGGTCCTCTGGCAGGTCTTATAGAAGTTTGGGAGATTTTGGAGTTTTTGGACCTTAGAAAGGTTGGCTGCATTGCTCTGGGAGCAGTAGGAGGTGGCTGCGTGGAGGTGTTTTTGTTGATTGGAGGAATTTGGCTGTTTTCTGGTTGTTTTTGGAAGTTTTGAGGCTGATTTGCACTGTCTAGTGAGGCAGGTGGGCCGCCTGGATGCAGTCTAGCAGCCTTAGAGCTGATTTTGAAGCTTTTGGAGCTAAATTAGCAGAGATAAAAGCTGTTTCTTGGGGAGTTAAAGCAGGCCTTTTGGGGAGAGTTCTGGGATCTTCTGGTTGGTGCTGAGGATAAAGATGAAGAGGCTGGACCAAGCTCTGGGGATCTGGTAGGGGATCTGGAGAGGTATTTATGAGAAGGTGAAGGAGGAGGAATAGGGTATTTTTCATCTCTGTCACATTTATTCTTTTTGTAGTAGCAAGAATCACAGGCCCTGTTGTAGAATTTGGCTTCAGGAGTTGGAAGAGCGAATGTGCAAGGTCTGCACATGTGGATGCACTGTTTTCAGGCATAGTCCTTGGGAGCAGTGAAGCAAGGAAGATTGGAGGGGTCAAAATCAGGGGATCCAGCCATGATCTGTGGTGAGAAAAGATGATGGAAAGAGATAAGAAGGAGATTTTTGTCAGTGATGGGTAGATGATGAAGTGAAGGTTGAAGTTCAGCAGGTTGGCTGTAGGTCTATTCTGTATGAAATTGGCTGAGTCTATTTTATGAAAAACTCTGGTAGTCCATCAAGACTTTAAACTGAACACTGTGTTAGTCCCCCAAGACTTTAAACTGAGGATTGTTTGATGGTGTAGTCCCCCAAGACTATAAACTGAGGAATGGGTTTGAAAGATTGGCAGAGGGTATCCACAGGGGGAGCCTCTGAATTTAGCAAAGGCAAGTTTGGGGGTAATTTATGGGCTGGAAGCTCTATTCACAATTACCCCAGAATGTTAGTGTTTTCTCTGTGTCTTAATGTGGTTGATCTCTGATTCTGGGTTTATGATTTAGGTTTTTGAGTCCCTGTCAGTATAGTCTAGTATATAAGTATGATATAATAGTGTTATTTTATGGTCCTACTACTTATTAATAAATGATTTAGTGATTAAACCTCAGGGGAAGACTAATAGAATAGTTATACTCAAATTAAACTCACAATACTTGGATTTAAATGCGTGCTAGTGGTGGAAAATAGAAGAATAAAATATAGTTATAGCTTTTATAAAGATAATATCAATTTATAAGGGCTTTATAATATATTTCTGAATGTTAATAATTGTAGTGTAATGTTTGTTTGAAGTGTAGTAATTGAATGATGATAATAAACCATCAAAATCCCTCCTTACTTATACCCAAATCCACTGGAGTGCACAGACCTTCAATCCAGATGATGTCACTGCTATCCCCGGCAATTACAGCACTGTGAGGGCCCATCACCTCCCCATGGCGTCCACTTCAAGCAGTTTCAACACCCAGACCTCCAGTAAGGACCCTCCATCACTATTAATAATAACACAGAGTCATACCATAAATAGAAAACCCAGATAAAAGCGGATACCATAAAGAAACAGGTAAAATAAATGATCAAAAAGAGATTTAATGAAACTAAAAGCATATAAAGGAAACAAATAAAATGTCCAAGCCCCCAATAACATCCCCAAGCATCCACATTAACCCAAAAACATATTTCCAACCCATAAATCCGTGAATAACCATCCAAGGAAGTAATTTTAGTTGTCCAAACTGGGTGTATGCGCCTGATATAGGTATCTATGCTTCTGTAGGCGTTGTGAGTCCACTGATTTCGTCCATATGACCTAAAATAAGCAGAAAAACAAAGGTTATAGGCTATTAAGGGGCTAAAACCCACTTATATACCTAAATATACATAATATACTGCATATTTCACTGAATATGAGATTTATGTATACATATAAGCTTATGTATGTCAATAATTACTTCATATCACTTAAGATAAGTATATTATGACTCCATTAACACCTTAATAAGTATTATTAGGCCATGGATAAGCTATTTAAACTATTATAAATTATATAATAGAATAATAATTATATATATATATCATAAAATAATATATATTATTATTTTAACCTTATTTTTAAGATATAAGCTTAATCTAGTTAAGGTTATCTTATTTTAAGCATAAGAAATACTCAGTCCTAAGGATATTTAGGCTGACACTCCCTCACCCCAAAAAAAAAAATAAAAAAAATGTTAAGACATTTTAATTAATCTTAAGGAATGAAATAAAAAATAAAAAAATAATTTTTATAATACATATACTGAATGAACAGTATTATTTAGATTTAAATTTTTTCAAGAGATTTTTAAGATCAGAGATTTCATTTTCTGGAATCCACTGGTCATATTCACTTGATTTATTTTTAAATCTTAATAGATACTCAACTCCCTTTTCTTTAGTAAGGTGTCTCTTTTTAAGTATCTTTTCAATTTCTGCTTTTTCCACTATTTCTTCAGGTTGCTGTTTATGCCTTCCTGATCTTCTTGGAAAGAGAGCAGTATCATTAGAATGGTATGGTTTTATAAGAGAAATAGGAAATACTGGATGTTTTCTATCATAAGGTGCATATAGAATAACCTCAACAGCATTATTACCAACCATCTTTTTAACTACAAATGGTCCAATGAATGGATCCTTCAATTTAACATTACCATTTAAATTGAAATGTAGCGTTGAAATAAGGACTTCATCACCCTCTTTGAACATTTGTTCTTTATGGGCTTTATCCCATCTTTTCTTTTCATACTCAAAAGCCTTATTTATACATTCTTGAGCATGTTTTCTGCATAATTCCTGCATCTGAAGAAAAGATTTAGTACCTGGATGAATATCCAATCTAGGTAACTTATTAAGAGTTTTAGCAGGGGTATTAGGTACATAACCCAACCATAACTCAAATGGCTTTTTGCCAGTGACAGAATGTACTGTACTATTATATGCAAATTCTAAACCTGGGATAAGGGTTACCCAATCATGCGTGAATTTGTCATTGTCTTTAAAATTAAGACCAAAAGCACAGTATCTTCTTATCATATCTTCTAAGGTTTGTATCATTCTTTCTGCTAGCCCATCAGTTTGTGGATGGTGTGCTGTAGAAAGTTTTAATTGACACCCTGAAACATCCATAAGTGACGTCCAGAACTCAGAAGTAAATTTAGGATCTCTGTCAGAAACTATTGCTTTGGGGAAACCTGCTGTATTTAACATTTGTGTCCACCATAAAAAAGCTAAGTCCTTTGCAGAAACCTCTTTGTGGGTAGGAATAAATTTACACATCTTTGTAAATCTATCTACAATTACCCAGCAGGAGTTATAACTCTTATGCCCTGCTATTGGCAAACCTGTTACAAAGTCCATGTTAATGATTTCCCATGGAGCTTTTGGTTGCTCAATTTGTTGTAATAAACCAGCTCTTTTTCCTGTTAATCTTTTAGATTTTTGACAAGAATCACATGTTTCAACATATTTCTGAACATCCTCAGACATGTTAATCCACCAAGCTGTGTTTTTTACTCTGGTTAATGTTTTATGGTAGTCAAAATGACCTGCTAATATATCATCATGACATATACTTAACATTAACTCCTTCATTGAAGGGGGAATTACAATTACATTACTTAATTTTTTCCTGTAATATATAAAACCATCCTCAATGGAAAATTTTCCTTTCTCTAATGCCTCTTTATACTTATTTGGTAATGTTTTTATTAAAACATTCATTGAAGCATTAGATGGATCATTTAATATTGTAGTTAATTTACTTAAGTCAGGATCTGAATTATAATTATCAAGAATTGATTGCATAAATTCATCCTCAAGATCTACAATATAAATGCCATAAATGTTAATAATCTCTGATTCAGGAACATAAGCAGGATTATCATCATTATTAGGCAGAGTTACTCTAGATAACAGATCTACATTAGAGTGCAAGGTTCCTGCTCTATGTGTAATAGTCATCCGTCCTCTGTATTCTTGTACAGCTAATTGCCATCTAAACATGTGTCTATTAGGAGTTTTCATGTTTAAGAGTGACTTAACTGCACTACAGTCAGTTATTAACTCAAATTTTTGGTCTTCAAGGTAATAATGTAGCTTTTCAAGAGCCCATACTACTGCCAAACATTCAAGTTGAGTAGCACCATATTTTAATTCACCACTTCTCAGAGTACGTGAAATATAGCAGATTACTACTTCTGACATTTTACCTTCAATAAGTTGTTTTTGATGCAAAGCAGCACCCAGTCCAATAAAACTTGCATCTGTATATAATACAAAAGGTAATTGGAAATCTGGTAATCCCAAGATAGGAGCTGTCATTAAACATTCTTTCAACTTATTAAAAGCTTGTTGTCTTTCATTATTCCAAATGAAAGCTTCTGATTTCTTTATCAGTGTGGTCAGTGGTGCAGCAATTGATTGGTAGTTTTTTATATATTGTCTATAATAACCACACATTCCAAGAAAAGATTGTACATCCTTCACATTTTGAGGAATGCCAATATTTTTTATTGCAGCCACTTTATTTTGGTCTACACATATTTGTAAGCCAGATACAATATGACCAAGCACTTTTAAAGATTCAAACCCAAATTTACATTTTTTCAATGCAAGGGTCATTTTTATTTCATCCATTTTCTGAAATACTTTCCTTAAATGGATTAAGTGTTCATCAAAAGTTTTAGAGAACACTATGATGTCATCAATGTATACCATTAACCATCCCTCAATCATTTCATTATGGAATGTTATATCCATTAACTTTTGAAATACTGATGGAGCATTCTTTGGTCCAAATGGCATTCTGACATACTTATAAATTCCCATGTGTGTTGTTATCAACAAAAAGTTCTGTGAATTCTTTTCAACAGGAATTTGATGGTACCCTTTATTTCCATCTAGGCAACTTATATATTTAGCACCTTTAAGGGTAGCATGTATAGAGGCAATTCTTGGCAAGGGATAAATATCATCTACTGTAAATGTATTTAATGCTCTATAATCACCGCACAGTCTTGCTTTATCTTGTTCATAAGAAATCAGCACTGGTGATATTACACAATATTTTGGTGTAGTTTCAACCTTCTCAAGAATGTTCATTTTTAATAACATCTTAATATTATCCTCTATGTCTTTCCTCTTCATTAGTGAAGCAGGGTATGGTTTCTTTTTAAGACTAGCAGGGATATTATCCATATCACAGGTTAAACTAATTTTCATTTCATGATCTTTTACAAGGCCAAGTTCATTTGTACCATGTGCAAAAGCCATTGGAAAAGCTTTAATTAATTCCAAAATATTATCTTTCTCAGGTTCACTTATCTGAGTGCCAAATGATGCTTTTGAAATTTCTGTTTCCAGAAGTTCCATCTCATTGGATTCTCTTCCTTTAGACGGGGAATTTGTTACTGACTCAATGTGTAAGACTGTGTTAAAAGAATTTATTTTAAATTTCCTTTTACCATTCATGCCAATTGTAAAATTGTTATTAGCAGGGTCTAATTTTACACCAAATTTAGTCAGAATATCATTTCCAATGATAAAACAGTTACTACAATTTGTATTATCCATTACTACAAAGTCACAAGTTACCCTTACATAACCATGTTGGTGTTTAAAGAAAACAGCAGCTTTGTATTTACCAATGGGGTGTAGTACTGATCCAAAACCTCTCCAATTTTTATTCTGAAGTGGTTCAAGCTTAAACTTATATTCACTATCAATTTTCTGTAATGTATTAGTGGAAACAACTGAACCTGCAGCTCCTGTGTCCAATACTATATTAACATTTTCACCAGAAATGATAGCTGGAACCGTGATAGGTGTCATTCTAAAGTTATCAGCTTGTATATCCTTAATGATTTCAGCATCCTCAAAATTCATTAAAGATTCATTTGAGTCCATATTTAATATTGGATTTTCAAAGATGGACAAATCATCTTCCAACATACAGACTTCATTTTCATCACTATATGAGATATTGCTGTCATAATCACTTGATTCTTTACTTTTTTCAGTTTCAGTTTCAGATTCACGTTGATTTTCAACAATATTTATGTTTTTCTCACATTTGTGACCTTTTACCCAAGGTTTGTTACACTTATAACAAGTATTTGTTTCATACTTTTTAGGTACTACAGGTGCAGTAGTTTTTTTCTGCTTCTCCTGAAGTGTTTTTGAATTCTGAGTTTTTACAGTTTCAACATTTTGTTTATAAGTGGAATACCTTGATTCATACTTATGGTTTAATAATATTTCATTGCAAATATTAATAAAGTCAGAATATTCAGTAACATTTAATGTTCTAGCTACAACAATATGTCTGAAAGATATAGGTAATTTGTATATTATCTTATCTTTCCATAAGTTAAAATCCATATGAGGCTCAATGGCTTTTAATATTTTGTTTAAATTCATTAAAAATACCATAGGTTTGTCACCATTCAACGGATTATACCTAGTCTTCTCATACAGTCTCTGCTGAGTAAGCCTGAATTTAGAACCTCCAAATTGTTTTTCAATAAGTTGTTTCCATTCAGCCCAAGAGTAGTCTCTACCCTCACTTAAGACAGCTTCAAACCATAATAAAGCAACATCCTTAAATAAAGAAATTAATTTTGATGTTATCTCTTCATCTGGTAACTTATATGAGAATTTCAAGTTGTCAATTCTTTGAATAAAATGTTGCCAATCAGAGCTGGCTTCCCCATCATAAGTTGGGTACTGATCTATTTTAGGCCAGTTCTTCTGATTGGATTTTATCTCACTAATCTTAGGTAAATTCAACAACTCATTTACTTTTGATAAATGGTCTTGTATTTCTTCCTGCACGGATTTGTGACTTACATTTTCAGATTTGACACTACCACCAGATGGTTTCAATTGTGGTGGTATAGGGAAGGAATGAGATTCACTTTTGCCAATGAAAGGATTATTATTATATTGATTATACTTATGATTATCCTGGTTCATTAGTAGATTGGCAGTTTCAATCTCAACTTTAGTTAATCTTTGTAGCAACTCAGAGACACTTTGATCTGTCTGTGCAAAAGATAACTTTGTTCTTGATTCAGTTTTTAATAAGTGTGTTTCATATAATTTTTCTAACTCACAAAATTTGTTTGAAAGGTCATTATATTTATTACTCAATGAATCATATTTAAGAGTTAGAGACAAATGTTCTTTCTCTAATTCTTTATTACGTGTTGCTAATTGAGAAATGTTCAATGTTAAGGATGAAATTGTATCACTAGTGAGCTTAACTGTCTGTTCCTCACAATCAGTCATTCTATTCCACAATGCTGAAACAATTCTATGGACAGTTGGATTATTGTTAAAATATTCCATGTCCTCCTTTTCAATTCTCTCACTCTCCTGTGAACTTCTCATCTGACTAGTAGGTGGTTGCAACTGAGGATTAACTGTATTATCATTGTATATAGTACTGTTATTATGGACAAAAGACAAGTCAGGTGTATCTACTCTAAAACCTAAATTTCTTAAATCCTCCTCTATTTTTTGTACAGATTTAACATCAATAGAATTACCTATATTGTAATTATCAGTATTATGTCTAATCTGAGAGGGTAAGTTACTTACCAAGGGATGGTTGCCAGTCCTGATTTTTGGCGCTTTTTTCCCTTGTAAGGGTGAGCTGAGGAAGTCAGATGAGGGGGTGGATCCCTGTTGCAACTGTGGCTTGTCCACTGTTGGTGAAACCAGTCCCATTTCCATTTTTCTACCAGGATTTTCTCCTGGGAGTGAGTGGACCCTCCTTGGGTAGGGGGTTGCTGATTTGATTGACTGGGCTGGCCTCCCTTTAATTCTGCCATTGCCTGATTCATCTGCTGAAATCCTACCTTGCAATTGTTTTGCAACTGCTCTACTTCTTTGAACATGAGAGATTTTGATTCCTCTAGCTTCAGAACCTGTTTGGCCAGGTGGGACAGTTGATCCTGAAGAGGAGGAGACGTCTTTTTGATAGTTATCTTTTTTAAGAGGGCGTCCTTTTCTTCTACACTCATGCTTTCTGGCTGGGGGTACTGTTGTCCCTCCATGGTGATGTCCTGGAAAGTTTTTATTAGCTTTAGACCTGGTATTATAAGCAGGCTGTTCACTTACACTATCCTGAGGAGCACTCATATTGTTTAGAATAACAATATTTTACGTCTACAAAAGAAAAAACTCTATGGAATTTAGTAGACAAGAGATATTAGCAATTATATTACTAATAAAAAAGCAATGGAGCTTACCCTGAATTTATATCTTTATTTATTTAAATAAAATATAAGAAAAATTCGAAAAAATCTGTTAAAAATATAATAATAAGTTTAACTAGACCTCTATTAGGGTGAATAATTAGCTTACCAAGCTTTAGCCAAATACCAATTTAATTGGGTGTTATATTGGTGTCCAAATACCAAGTGAAATTTGGTTTATATTGGGTACAGTTACTACTGTAAATATCTAATTTTTATGATAAAAAATTAGTACAATTATTATAAGGGTTCTTTTCCGCAATCAATGAGCTATGATGACCCACTAATATGCCGCAGACCCAAATATTTGGTTAATTTTGAGTTGTACTAAGGTAAAAATCACGTCCCAAGGCTTATACTAAATAATAAGTAAAATATAAGGAAAGACCCCCAATTGTCAGTATAGTCTAGTATATAAGTATGATATAATAGTGTTATTTTATGGTCCTACTACTTATTAATAAATGTATTAGTGATTAAACCTCAGGGGAAGACTAATAGAATAGTTATACTCAAATTAAACTCACAATACTTGGATTTAAATGTGTGCTAGTGGTGGAAAATAGAAGAATAAAATATAGTTATAGCTTTTATAAAGATAATATCAATTTATAAGGGCTTTATAATATATTTCTGAATGTTAATAATTGTAGTGTAATGTTTTTTTGAAGTGTAGTAATTGAATGATGATAATAAACCGTCAAAATCCCTCCTTACTTATACCCAAATCCACTGGAGTGCACAGACCTTCAATCCAGATGATGTCACTGCTATCCCCGGCAATTACAGCACTGTGAGGGCCCATCACCTCCCCATGGCGTCCACTTCAAGCAGTTTCAACACCCAGACCTCCAGTAAGGACCCTCCATCACTATTAATAATAACACAGAGTCATACCATAAATAGAAATCCCAGATAAAAGCGGATACCATAAAGAAACAGGTAAAATAAATGATCAAAAAGAGATTTAATGAAACTAAAAGCATATAAAGGAAACAAATAAAATTTCCAAGCCCCCAATAACATCCCCAAGCATCCACATTAACCCAAAAACATATTTCCAACCCATAAATCCGTGAATAACCATCCAAGGAAGTAATTTTAGTTGTCCAAACTGGGTGTATGCACCTGATATAGGTATCTATGCTTCTGTAGGCGTTGTGAGTCCACTGATTTCGTCCATATGACCTAAAATAAGCAGAAAAACAAAGGTTATAGGCTATTAAGGGGCTAAAACCCACTTATATACCTAAATATACATAATATACTGCATATTTCACTGAATATGAGATTTATGTATACATATAAGCTTATGTATGTCAATAATTACTTCATATCACTTAAGATAAGTATATTATGACTCCATTAACACCTTAATAAGTATTATTAGGCCATGGATAAGCTATTTAAACTATTATAAATTATATAATAGAATAATAATTATATATATATATCATAAAATAATATATATTATTATTTTAACCTTATTTTTAAGATATAAGCTTAATCTAGTTAAGGTTATCTTATTTTAAGCATAAGAAATACTCAGTCCTAAGGATATTTAGGCTGACAGTCCCCCAAGACTTTAAACTGAGGGTTTTTGAGTCCCTTAAGACTATAAAATGAGGATGGTCCCCCAAGACTTAAAACTGAGGTTTGTTTGTGGTTACATCCTATAGAGGGTGTGGTCAATTTTTCTTTTCTGAATAAAGCTCAAGTACTAGTGGAAATACAGAGGAAATCAAGAGATGAAATGAAGTGTTCAGAATTAGCCTTGAACTTGTGAATGAGTTGTTTTCTGTTCTCAATGTCCTGTGGATCTCTAGCAGGAGTGGATTGGAAGTAGTTTAGCAGAAGGTGTTTCTGTTGAGATGTGTGTTGTTAGAACTTGGCCTTACTTGCGGGCAAGTGGTTTGGTGTTGTTGGTTTAATGGATCCTAAATTGTTATCATCACTGTCAGAAGATGAAGGAACTGAGAAGTCATCAGTTTTATAAAGTGGAAAGAAGAAATGGAAGTTTTTACCATCAGATGGACCAGGGATGGTGGAACTAGCTTTTTGATTAATCTGGGAATCAAGATGGATGGCCTAGATCTTTTGGTGCTGTTAGAAGATGGAACAGGTTGAGGTGGAGGTGAAGCTGTTGCAGAAGATAATGGACTAGGTCTGTAGCAGGTTTTCTTTCTGGAGTGGAAGACATCATAGGACGTTCTGTATGGATGGACAGGAGGTGTGATGGTACAGATTAGATCATTGTCAATGCAGTATTGGCAAGGACCCATTTCAGAGGCAGATTTGGGAAGAAGGTTGAACATGGTGGTTTGATGAAGAAAGAATGTGGACATTCTTAATTGGAGGGAGGATGTGGTCTTCAAACATTGGCAGGGTCCTTTGTTATGTTGTTTGGTGCTGTTTGTGCATGTCTTAATTGACATCTGTTTAAGAATTGGGTGTTTTTCTGGATTTATTCCATGAATATTGGGACTGAGGGTATGTGGGTACTATCATTGGATAGCCCTGGTTTTTCTCTATATTTCATGTCTTTTTGATATTTTTCTTATTCTAAGTTTTAAGGGGACATTTCCTCATATTTCAGTTACAAAAGATAGCTGTTTAATTTTGTTTTTTGCATTTTACAGGCTAACCTTAAGTCTTAGGGTTAAGTGCTTAGTACCATTAGATAGGGCTAATTTAGCTCTATATTTCATGTCTCAATGTGGTTATAGCGTAATTTTGTGTTTTAAGGGTTTTAGTAGTTGTAGTAAATTTTTCTAAGTAGATTAGATGTTTTTATTGGTTTTCTGGCTTCAGGGAGGCCGGGCTGCTTTAGGCGGCACCGCCAATGTCGGGCAGCCCGCCCGCCTCTGTTTTAGAAGGTTGGGGAGCGCTTCTAGAGGGTTTTTATTCAATTTGGCTGGTACAGGTGCCAAATTCGTTGGTGTGCATGGGCTCTTAGATAGTGGTCTGTGTGTACATAGTTAATAAGACAGTTTGGGGCAACTTTAATTATCATACAACCATCCGGAGGTGATATCCTTGTTCCTCACTCAGTTTTCACTGTTTTTGGCCACAATTGGCTGTGTTTGTTGAAAGGTTAGTTCTTCATTTAACTCAACTTTGGCAACAGGTTCTCTGGTATAGTCTTGCAAGCTATATCAAGTATTATTGCTGTATCTGGTGTGGATTTGCAGCCTACATCAAGTATCTTTGCTTTCTCTGGTGTGGACATTGGTCTACATTTCAGTTCTTTGGTCTGGTAGTCTGTTTGGGGACTACTTTCTTGGCTCATCAAGCAGTCAAGTGTGTTGAAAAAGGGGCTTTAGCAAACAGGAACCAACTTACTTTAGCAAGTAAATCTCACTCTATTTTGCTAAAGGGACAGGGGATTTTCTCTCTGGTTTTTCTCCAACTCCCTTGGTCAAGGCCTATAGCTAGTACTATAGGATTGTCTACAGTGTGGCTTCATCCAGTAAATAATTAATTATTTTACTGGGTAAGTCTAGTAGCCTGGCTGACAGTTAGGATCATCTTCAGCTGAGCTACGGTTAGAAGCTGGAGAGGATTAATGTTGTTGAAGAACAGGTGTTTTGGAATGATTATTAGATGGTTGAGAACCGAAGGTTATATCCTTAGTATTATTGTGCAATAAAAAAGTGTTGAAATCAACTTGGGAACCAAAATGATTATTCATTTCCTCATAGAAAGGACACATGATAGTGAGCTTTTTGGAAAAAGTTGTAACTCCAATCTCCAAATCATCATCATAAATACTAAAGCCCGTGGAAGTGCAAGCAAGACAAGCCTTTTTATATTTGTGTTGAAAACTTTTGAACCTCTCCTTCATTTACTTAGGATTGATTTCAATTCTCTCTTTTGTTTTCTTTTTTAGTTCATTTGCCATTGACAGAAGCCATTGACCTTTGATGAATGTGGACATCCAATTTGGGTGGACTTCTCACATCCAAAACATGAATCATAATTTGATTTAATATTGAGGAAATGAAGATGAGATAATCTTCCTTTTTTAGCTTTCCAGACTTTGATTTATCAGGTGAGGGGCTTGCATAATGGGAAGACCTTTGTGATGAAGCATATTTTTGAGTTGCCTTTTGATTGTTGGAAACCATGCAATATGGGGGGTGGAATTGCTAGAAAGTTTCAACCTTGAACCTAAATTCTTATATAATTGAGTAAACATTCACTACGCAATATAGGGGATGGACTTGCTAGCAAGTCCCCAACCTGAACTCATACTGAACTCTACTTGAACACCCACCTAAAACTGTTCTGTTGAGGGGTGTTTATCCCTGATTGTATGGTTCCTTTGTCAATAGCTTAATTTGTGTTCAATCTATGGTGAATTTGAGTCCAAGGTTGCGGACTTGCTAACAAGTCCGCCCCCCATATATCATGGTGATTGAGGTAGTGATGAAACAATAATGGTGAAATAGTGAATTTTATTTGAAAAGACTTTGAAGCTATCTTGAACCATTATTGAAGCACAGAAAATCATTGGTAAAAATAATCTTGAGGCTTTAACTACAGGAATTTTTGAAGGAATATTTAAAAAATTGAAGCCCACTACCCAACCAGGCTGGCCCATGCAAAATATCTAAAGAAAATCATTCTTATAAGATCATTAAATTCCCATATGGATTGGAATAAGAAACATTTTGAATATTTTAATAATATTTTTTAGCTATAATTATATATAGAAATCATCCAATATTATAAAAAAATTCCAAGAGAAAAAGCTTAATTTATGATTTAAATCAAATTATTAACAGTAAAAGTCTTCAAAAATACATATTTGTTTTTATTGTATGAATAGATATTCTTAAAAATTTATCATGCTTGAAAATATTTGTGAGGGATGCAGAACTCTTTAATATGAATTTAAAAGAGATTCAGTTAAATTTATAAGTTATAGAATTTATTATTATACATACTTCAAAATTAATAAAAATATATGGGTACTATTTTTTGAAAAAAATAACTTAACATTATTTTCATTATATCAAATAAGTAAGTGTCAAAAATGTATTGGAATAAAAAATATGGCTATTAAAAAGTGTGAAAAACTTATAGATTTCTTTTTTCTTTTCACACCAGTTCACTTACCATTCTTTATAATTTGGTATATATTTATATTAGTTTATTTTTTATGATTATTCTTCTCATTGCTTTGTTTTCTGCTCTTGTGAATCTCATTCTCCTACCCTCTAGAACCCTGTCAAGAGGTCTTTCAAGTCTAGAAGACTTTATAGGGAGGTCCAATGGCGGTAACAACAGTTTTTAAGGGATTCAAACTCAGGTACGTATTTTCCTATCTTAAAGATTAGTTACTCAATAATAAGATGTAAAGAGTTGGATTATTATTATGATTAATGGATTAGAATTAAATTTAATGTAAATACTAAGGCAATAATAAATAGTAATAAAGGGATTGTAAATAGGTGTAATAAAATAAGTAAGTAATGAATGAATCAAAAAACAACCAAAATAGAGGCCTTATATAGGCAAAGGAGGGACAAAACACGGGAATGAAATTCTAAAAACAGTAGTATGAGAGAGAGAGAAAAGAATATTCCAGAAGAAGTATTTTCAAATAATAATGTTGTTCTAAAAAGAAGGCGTCAGATAGATGTTTTTAAAGATGTATTTACAGAATATGTCAGAAATACATAAATTTATTTAATATTTACTGTAGAAGTCAATTCTAAATAAGAAATTTGAATTTTTTGTATATATTTATTTTTATTTGAATATTATAATTTTATTTTAATTTAAAATCTATTCTTTAATATAATTTTTTTTTTCTTCTAACCTGTCAATGAGCACGGTGTTAGAGAATAAAAATATAAGGGACATTTTATATTTAATTTTAATTATTCATTTAATTTTACCATTCTGTAATTGTTAATTTATTATAGGTAATTTTAATGTAACTAATGTATAATTAAATAATTAAAATAAAAAGGCGTGGCTTCCTCCAGTAAATAATTAATTATTTTACTGGGTAAGTCTAGCAGCCTGGCTGACACTCCCTCACTCTAAAAAAAACAATAAAAAAATGCTATGATTTTTTCTATTTATAGTTCTTTAGCAGAGTGGGAAGATTAGATATCTCCTTCCAAGTTATCCAAGAACCATATTGAGAAGATTTATTCTTGAATCTCAATAAGTATTCTGTAACTTTTTCAGAAGCAACTATTCTGTCTTTTAGAATCTTATCAATTTCTGCTGTCTCAGTGATTTCATGAGGGGTCTTTTTTTGGTCTTCCCCTCCTTTTGGGAAATAAATCACTATTGGATGTGTAAGGTTTCAAAAGAGATATTGAAAAAACAGGATGTTTTCTGTCATATGGAGAATTAAAAATAACTTCAACTGCATTATCACCAACCATTCTTCTTAAAAAAATGGACCAACAAATGGGTCTTTCAATTTGTTATTACCTTGCAAATTGAAGTGGCCTATAGAAATCAACACCTCATCACCCTTTTTAAAAGTTTATTTTTTATGGGATTTGTCCCATCTCTTCTACTCATATTCAAATGATTTTTCAATACATTTTTAGCATGATTTCTGCAAAGTTTTTGCATTTGAAGAAAAGATTTTACACCAGGATGTAAATCCAATTTATGTATTTTATTATTGAGAATTTGTGCAGGAATATTTTGAACATATCCAAGCAAGAGCTCAAATGGCTTTTTCTGAGTAACAGAATGAACAGTGCTATTATAAGCAAATTCCAACCCAGGTAGTAAGGTAACCCAATCATGAGTGAATCTGTCATTGTCTTTATACTCAAGGCCAAAAACACAGTACCTTCTTATCATGTCCTCTAGAGTCTGAATCATTCTTTCAGGTAATCCATAAGTCTGAGGGTGATGGGCAGTAGATAGTTTCAGATCACAACCACAAACATCCATCAGAGACATCAAAAATTCAGGAGTAAATTTAGGGTCTCTGTCAGAGATTATGGATTTACAAAAACCAGCAGTATTGAACATATGAGACCACCATAAGAAAGATAATTCCTTAGTGGAAACATTCTTGTGAGTAGGGATAAATTTACACATTTTGGTGAATCTGTCCACAATACCCCAACAAGATTTATAACTGTCTTTTCCAGAAATAGGTAATCCTGTTACAAAATTAATGTTTATTATCTGCCATGGTGAATCAGGAGGTTCAATATGTTTCATTAATCCAGCTCTCTTACTAGTCAATCTTTTTTATTTTTGGCAAGAATCACAAGATTCAACATATAATTTGGTGTCTTCAGACATATTAACCCACCAAGCAGTGTTTTTAATTCTGATCATTGTTTTTTCAAGATCAAAATGTCCAGCTAATATGTCATCATGACAAATTTTCAAGATGATTTCTTTCATAGAAGGAGTAATAACAATGACATTACTCAACTTTCTTTTATAATATAAATATCCTTCATCAATTGAAAATTTACCTTTATCCAAAGCCTTCTGGTACTTTGTTGGAAGGGGTTTAATTAATGCTTGTATTGAAGCATTCTTTGGATCATTTAATATGGTTTATAACTTTTTTAAGTTAGTGTCCTTTTAATATGAGTCCAGAATAAGCTGTAATAGCTCTTCCTCCATATCAACCACATATATCTCATGAATATGAATAATTTTATCCTCAGCATCATAAGCAGGATTAGAGTCATCATTTGTTAAAGGCAACCTTGATAACATATCCTCATTTGAGTGAACAATACCAACCGTATTAATAATTGTCATTCTCCCTCTGTATTCCTGAACAGCTAACTGCCATCTGAACATATGTCTGTTAGGTTTTTTCAAATTTAAAAGGGATTTAACCACACTGAATTCAGTAACAAGTTCAAATTTCTGGTCATCTAGGTAATAATGTAGCTTTTCTAGAGCCCACACTACGGCTAAACATTCAAGCTGAGTGGCACCATATTTCAATTGACTATTTCTCAAGGTTCTTGAAATATAACAAATTACTACTTCTGATACTTTATCATTCATCACTTGTTTTTGATGGAGGGCAGCACCAAGACCAATAAAACTGTCATCAGTGTACAAAACAAATGGTTGATGAAAGTCAGGTAAAGCAAGAATTGGTGCTGACATCTAACAGTGTTTCATAGTGTCAAACGCTCTCTGTCTTTCACTATTCCAGACAAAAGCAACCTCCTTTATAGTCAGTTGGGTAAGTGGTAAAGCTATGACTTGGTAATTTTTAATATACTGTCTATAGTATCCACACATTACCAAAAAAAACTCTGGAGCTCTCTACTTGTGGTAGGAGCCTTCACCTGCTGTATGGCTTCCATTTTGTTTTGGTTAACACATATCTGTAACCCTGAAACAAAATGACCAAGCACTTTTAAGGAATGATACCAAATTTACATTTCTTCAAAGCAAGTGTCATATTTATTTCATGTATTTTGTGGAACACTTTACACAGGTGGTTGAGATGGTCCTCAAATGTTTTTGAGAATATAATGATATCATCAATATAAACCATCAGCCATCCTTCAATTTTCTCCTGATAACCTTGTGTTATCCATAACCTTTTGAAAAACTGAAGGGGCATTTTTAGGGCCAAATGGCATCCTAATATACTTATATATACCCATATGAGTAGCAATCATCAGAAAATTCTAAAAATTCTTCTCATCAGGTACCTGGTGATATCCCTTGTTTCCATCCAAGCAGCTTATATATTTAGCACCTTGTAAGGTAGCATGTATAGAGCTAATTCTAGGTAAAGGGTAGATATCATCAACAGTATAAGTATTTAATGCTCTGTAATCACCACATAACCTCGCTTTATCCTTCTCATAAGAAATTAGGACAGGTGAGATAACACAATATTTAGGTGTTTCAACTACCTTTTCAATAATATTAATTTTAAAAAGGTTAGAGATATTATCCTCAATATCTTTTCTCTTTGTGGGAGAAAAAGGGTAAGGCTTCTTCTTCAAACTAGGTGGTATGTCAGTTAATGGAAAAGATAATGAAAGTTTCATTTCTTCCTTAACTAATCCTAGTTCATGTGACCCATGAGCAAAGGCCATAGGAAAAGATTTTATCAATTTAATGATGAAATCTTTATCCTCACCAGAAAGTTGTTCTCCAAAAGAAGCATTGTCAATTTCAGACATAAGAGCATGAATTTCCTTTTTAGACCATCCTTTATATTGAATCAAAAAATTACATCTGTTCAATTCTGGTTTTAACAATTTTTTTGGGGAAGAAATCTTAAATTTTCTCTTCCCATTTATTCCCATTGTGAAGAATTGGTTTAAAGGATCTAATTTTATGCCATATTTGGTTAAAATGTCATTTCCTATAATAAACCAACTCCTTAAGTTATCATTTTTTGTGACAACAAAATCACAAATAGCTCTTACAAAACCATGGTTATATTTAAAAAATACTGTGGCTCTGTATTTACCAATGGGGGACAAAGCAGAGCCATAACCTCTCCAATTTTCAGAAATGATAGGCATCAGTTTTGATTTATAGTCTTGATCCACTGAAGCAAGTGCTTTTTCAGATACTACACTTCCTCCAGCTCCAGAATCCAGAACAACTTCAATGCTGGTTCCATTGATCAAGACTGGTGCTTTGAGAGGGGAAATAACAATTGAGCTATCCTCAATGTTCCTTATTATCTCAGCATCCTCAACTTTAGATAAATAATTATTATCAATATCAATAGTATTTAAATAATGAATATCTTCTTCTAGAATCAAGATTTCTTGTTGAGATTCATATGAAATATTGCTGGAACAATCACTTGAAGTATCATACAGTGCTATTGTGTCATCAGCCTGCTCCTTAGTTTGTTCAACAAGATTTATCCTCTTGTCACAGACATGGCCTTTCTGCCAAGGCTTGTTGCACTTGATGCAAGTGTTTGTTGCATACTTTTTATGTGAAACAAGGGCAGAAGGTTTACCAAACTTTTCCAGAGGTTTCTTTTGGAAAGTGGAGGATTTCTCCAAAGGGGTCCTAGGAATGGATCTTCTGGAATCATACTTGTTCTTTAGAAGTATCTCATTACAAGTATTAATGAAGGAAGAAGGTTCTCTGGAGAACTCATTCCTGGCCACTATCAAGTCTCTCAAAGATATTGGTAATTTATAAAGGATCCTGTCCTTCTATAACTCAAACTCCATATTTCGGTCCATTTCCCTCAAGATTTTTTGAAGTTTCATTAAGAACTCAATAGGTTTATCAGTAGAAGAGCTATATGTTGTTTTCTCATACTGCCTTTTTTGAGCCATCTTAAACTTGGAGCCATCAAATTGTGCTTTTATAAATTTTTTCCAATCTTCCCATGAGTAGTCATTTCTATCCAGGAGAACGGAATCATACCACATTAAGGCTACATTGGTAAAAAAAGAAATTAACATAGACACAATTTCCTCATCTGGGAGTTTGTAAGAATTTTTTAAGTTATCAATTCTGCAAATGAATTGCTGCCAATCAGAAGAAGAATCACCATCAAATGTTGGGTACTGGTCAAGTTTTGGCCAATTCTTTTGATTTGAAGGAGCCTCCTTAGTATTAGCTTGTTTCTGAGTAAAAAGCAGCTGTAGCTTCTTTAATTTTGCAGTAATCTCATTGTTTAATCCTTATGTTGAAGAATCTTGTGCATCATCAATTTTTGATGGAAGCTCAGTGGTATCAACAGGAATTTCTGAATCTAATTTTACTTTAGATGAACTAGCAACAGGTAAACTTGGAGAATCCTGTACCATATGTTCCTTCAAAGAAGTTTCAGAATATTTTTGATCATTAAACAATGAATTCAATTTTTTTCAATGGTTGCTAATCTGGATTTCACTCTTGGAAGACTAGATAAACTCTCATTGATTATTGCAAAAGATAACTGGGTCTTATTTTGAAAAGATGAATAATGATCACTCAATCTTTTCAGGTTCATCTTATCTACCTCTAGCTCCGGGCAACAGGCAGATACAGTATCTTGCAGTTTAGACAAATCATTTTTGATATTTTGTATAAAGCAACTTTCTTTTCTTGGGTTGCCTTATAATGAAACAAATCATAAGAAACTCTCTGTAACTCACTCCTCAATGCTTGATAACCCTGTTCAGTTAAAAAACTATTATATTTCTGAGTCAATTGCATATTTTTCATTAAATGATTTTGTTTAGCAATAATATCCCTTAAATATTCATCATTAATGTTAGCTACATCTGGAGTGTTTCTCAATAAGGGAGCAGGGTAACTTTCCAGATTCTCATAAAACTCAGGCTCAAGTGTTTCATCAATAATAGCCATATCAGGATTTATCATTGAAGTAGCAATTAAAACTAAAGGATTAGATACATTTAAAAATTGAGCAATTTGTCTACTGTTCTCAGTCTCTACTGGTCTCACAGTCTCATCTCCTCTTCCAGAATTACCTGAGGGAACTGAATCAGTTACAAGAAATGGTACTTGAGACTCAATAGAGAGGCTTACCATGGCTTGGGAAAGACTTAGATGTGGTTTTTCTTTCTCATTCTTCCTCCTTGATAGGGATGAGGAGTTGTTGGATTGAACTGATTTTCTCTTGAAGGACCTGCCTGAGGTACTTAGTGCTGTTGCTGTTGGGACAGATAGTCTCACTGGGTGTTCAGCCAATCCCACTGCCACTTTAAGACTTCCACCTTTTCTTGTTGCTGGGGGGCCAGTTGTGGAAGGGCTTTTGGAGGAGGAGGTTTTTTCTTCTCTTGAAGAAAAGACTCTATGCTTATTACCTTGTCTTCTAAATAGTCTATTCTTAAACTCAGCTTGAGGTTTTCTGTCCTCAAATCCTTGATGTGAGTGGAGAGATTTTTTACCTGCTGATTTAAGAGCATCTTTTTTATCTTGAAGCCTTTGGGAAGCTCTTCTGGGGGGTATATAGAGGGCTTTTGTTCCTGTGCACTTGTCTCTACCAGAATCTCCACTTCCTCCATTTCCACATCCTGATTGGTTCAATGATTTATTAATTTGAGCTAATTTTGTAGTTAAAGGAGAACTCACAGAAGTAGCCTCATAATAATCAATCGGATCCAGTTCATCTTCATGTGAAGCAGAAAACCCTTGGTCAGTCATTGTTTTAAATCTAACCTGAAGTGAGGGAAAGAAACAATAAGATGAATCAGTTTTATTTTTGCTTTTTTAAAAAAAAATAAAAATAAAAATGAGTATAAAATTTTTCATGAAAAAAATTAACTTAAAATAATAATCAATTATTTATTAATTCAAAATAATCTTATAACCAGGATTTACAAGAAATCAACTGAAGAAATGATTTTTAATTTAACAAATAAGTTTATGATAATTATCAGGATTTAAATCAACTGACACCACGCAATATGGGGGGCGGACTTGCTAGCAAGTCCGCAACCTTGAACCCTAATTCATATCTTTTTGAGCACACATTGAGGAAGTGATGAAACCATCATGAAGAAGTATTGAATTTACTTTGAACACACCTTGAAGCTCATGTGAACACAAATGGGGCTACAAGGGCTGGAAAGGCTGGAGAGAGGGGTGAGGAAGGGTGTATGGGGTAGCGAAAAGGTTGGGAAAGAGTTGGAAGGGAAGATTAAGGGTTCCGAGGCATTTTAAATGAAGAAAAGGGTCTGGGAGAGGTTGAGAGGGGTGAAATGGGGATCAAAAGAGGATGGCATACAATGGGGCTGGGAGGTTAGCGAAAGGCATGGGAAGGGAAGACAAGCATGTGTTGATAGAATTGAAAGGGATGGAGATTGGTGCAAACAGAGTGTGAAAATAGGAGGATGAACTCTGTTCTTCGGGCGAAGAACAGAGTTCACTTCCATAAAATATTAGCTGAAACATAGTTTTCAATTCTGTAAAAACAGTTGTAAGTAATAGAAAAAGTCACTGATTTTTTTTATATGTAATCTGAAATTTTTTAATAAAATTATTGTATTTAAGAATTGCAATATTGTCAATCAATTTTTATTGATCAAATTAATTTAATAAAGTATTATTTTAATAAGCTGTTTCAAAAAATACTTTGCATTGAGTAGACTCATGGAATGATTTTTTCTGGCTTCCATTCAGTTATCCTCACACTTTCACTATGTTTTCAATATAGATCCATTGTTATTTGTGTGATACTTCAAGTGAAAGTTCAGTATTACTTCAGTCTGAGTTCCATCTGATTTCCATCTGACTTCATTGCTCTATCTTTTTAAACTAGGAAGATAAATATATAAAAATAAATTTCAATTTACCAGACACCTCCCCCTGTAAAATGAGCAAATTAATGCCACTTACAGAGTGCTGAGTAAAAGGAAATATGTAAAGTATGAAGAGTGCAAAATGACCCACAAATAGTAATCAATAATAATTACTACAAAACATATAACTATTAGTTAGTATATAAGCCTAAGTTTTGGAGTGTGGTTCAATTCCTGTTCACAGCAAAAAATAAGTCACGTGATTTATGATGTTTGTCGTTTTTGTTGTCCACTCATCCTTATAGGTACCTCGATGGCAATGGTCCCACGGTCTCCGGTCCTCAAGATAACAATGTGCCATCAACGATTCTGAAAGGTTCCCAACTGTCAAGAGATCTTTCTAGTCTAGAAGGCTTTATAGGGAGGTCCAATGGCAGTAACAAGTGTTTTTAAGGGATTCAAACTCAGGTACGTATTTTCCTATCTTAAAGATTAGTTACTCAATAATAAGAGGTAAAGAGTTGGATTAGAATTACGTTTAATGTAAATACTAAGGCAATAATAAATAGTAATAAAGGGTTTGTAAATAGGTGTAATAAAATAAGTAAGTAATGAATGAATCAAAAAACAACCAAAAGAGAGGCCTTATATAGGCAAAGGAGGGACAAAACACGGAAATGAAATTCTAAAAACAGTATTATGAGAGAGAGAGAAAAGAATATTCCAGAAGGAGTATTTTCAAATAATAAGGTTGTTCTAAAAAGAAGGTGTCAAAAAGATGTATTTACAGAATATGTCAGAAATACATAAATTTATTTAATATTTACTGTAGAAGTCAATTCTAAATAAGAAATTTGAATTATTTGTATATATTTATTTTTATTTGAATATTATAATTTTATTTTAATTTAAAATCTTTTTTTTTAATATAAAACTTTATTTATTCTAACCTGTCAATAAACACTGTGTTAGAGAATATAAATAAAAGGGAAATTTTATATTTAATTTTAATTATTCATTTAATTTTACCATTCTGTAATTAGTTGATTTATTATAGGTAATTTTAATGTAACTAATTTATAATTAAATAATTAAATTAATAAGGCATGGCTTCCTCCAGTAAATTATTAATTATTTTACTGGGTAAGTCTAGCAGACTGGCTGACAAACCCCCTCTGTCAGCCAGGCTACTAGACTTACCCAGTGAAATAATAAATTATTTACTGGATGAAGCCGCACCTTATCATCTTTAATTATTATTTAATTATCATTTAGTTACATTAAAATTAGTTATAAATTAACTAGTTACAGAATGTTAAAATTAAATTAATTAATTAAATAAATAAGTAAAATTAAAATTATAATTTTGTCCCTTATATTTTTTCTCTAACACCGTGCTCATTTGACAGGTTGGGAAAAAATAAAACTTTATATTTAAAAAATAAACTACAAAGATAAAATGAGATTTAAATATTCAAATAATATTAAATATATAAAAAAAATCAAATTTCTTATTTAGGATTGACATTTACAGTAAATATTAAAAATATTGATGTATTTCTGACATACTCTGTAAATACATCTTTTTGACGCCTTCTTTTTGGAATAACTTTATTATTTGAAATACTCTTTCTGGAATGTTCTTTTTCTCTCTCTCTTCCTACTGTTTTTAGAATTTGATTTCCGTGCTTTGTCTCTCATTTGCCTATAAAAGGCCTCTCTTTTTGTTGTCTTTTAATCATTCTATCTTACCAACTCATTTTATTACAATAACAATAACACTAAAACTTATTTATTATAACTTATATCTTTAGTACTTACAACAAAACGTGATTCTATCCTATAACTTATATAAAATATTTAAATCTACCTCTTACTTTGAGAAAAGAAATCATACTTGATTGAGAAATACGTACCTAAATATTGAGAGTCAAATAATACCGTACCAAAGCTTCTAGACCAAAAGTGACCCTTGACAATTGGGGGCCTTTCCGAAATATTGACGGCACAACGTTACTTGAGGCGTAATCAAGGGGACCATCGGCGTACAAGCACCTGTAAAGGAAGAGTGGAGGCGAGAAAACGACGAACGTCATACGTCACGTGATAAAAGTTTTTGCTGCGAACGGGAATCGAACCGCGCTCCAAAACTTAAGTTCATATACTGACTAAAGATCGTATATATCGTGGTAATTATTGTGATTACTATTTGTGGGTTACTCTTCACTCTTCATTTGCTACGTATTTCCTTTTACTCAGCACTCTGTAAGTGGCATTAATTTGCTCATTTTGCAGGGGGAGGTGTCTGGTAATTGGAATTTATTTTTATTATTATATTTTTTTTTATTTTTCCTGGGTGACCATAATAGAGCAATAACTGTTCTTAGTCCCAGAGGTAATAAAATAATTTTATATTAATATTAATTATTATCATTTTTCAGTTGACAATTGTCCTGATTAATTTGAATTTTAATTGTTCCAGTTGACAAACTGTCCTGACAATAATATTTTTATTAAATAAAATAATTATTATAATTTTTCAGTTGACATTTGCCCTGATTAATTAATTGTTCCAGTTGACAAATTGTCCTGACAATTATATTTTTTTTAAATAAATAATTAACATTTCATTACTTCAGTTGACTTTGAGTCCTGGTAATCCAATAAATCTTTTTAAGTAATAAAATTCATATTTAAATTACTTCAGTTGACATTAAGTCCTGGTAGTTAGGTAATCAGTTAAAATAATTTTATTAATAAAGATTCATATTTTGATTATTTCAGTTGACAATAAATCCTGGTAATAAATTAGTTGATTTAAATCCTGAAAATAAAATTAATAGAAATTCTAATTTATTTCTACAGTTGATTGCATTATCCTGGTTTTAATTTTTTTTTTTAATTTTATTTAAGTTGATTTTTATCCTAAAAACATTTTTTTTTATTTTTTTTTTATTTTTTCTGTTAAATAAAAATTAAAAATAATGAGTAATTAATTTTTTGTCTCTTTTCCTTCATTTCAGTAGAATCTTAAGATGACTGATCAAAGTGGTTTTGCTGCACGTGAAGAAGAACTAGACTTAATTGATTATGATGAGCCTACTTCTGTAAGTTCTCCTTTAACAAGAAGAATTTCTCAAACTAATAAATCCTTGCCCCAAACAGGATGTGGAAATGGAAGAAGTATAAATCCTAGTGGACAATACTCAGGATCAGAAACCCAGGACAAACCCACCAGAAGAGCTTCCAAGAGGCTTCAAGATAAAAAAGATGCCGTTGTCCCAGCAGATAAAGAATCTGTCAACCCACATAAAGGAGTTAAAGACAGACAGCTTAAAATTAAAGGTAAGGGTAGATGCCTTGGAAGAAAGGGAGAAAAGAATAAATACTTCTCTCCAGGAGAAAAGGAAACCTCTTCCTCCCAGGGATCAACAACAATTGGCTCCCCAATCCCAAGAGATGGTGGAAGTGTCCAAGTGGCAGTGGGACTGGCTCAACACACAGTGGGACTACTTAGCTCAAAATCAGCATCAATTACCTCAGGTAGGTCCATCAAGGCCCACCCAGGCAAACCCCACTCCTCCCCACCCTTATCAAGGAGGCAAAAGAAGAAGGAAGCCCAATATGGTGATACCCAGCAAACCCTGGTACGTCCCTCTATTGATTCTCAAGTGCCTTTTCTTGTGGCTGACTCTGTTCCTTCAGGTAAATCTGGAAGGCAGGATGAAACCTTGAGACCTATAGAAGCTGGGAATAGTAGACAGTTATCTCATGTATCTAATCCATTACTTTTAATTGCTACCTCAATGATTAATCCTGATATGGCTGTGATTGATGAAACTCTTGACCCTGAGTTCTATGAGAGTCTGGAAAGTTACTCAGTTTCCTTATTGAGAAACACTCCAGATGTAGCAAGAATTAATGATGAGTACTTGAGAGATATTATTGCCAAGCAAAATCTAATAATGAACAATATGCAATTGACTCAGAGATATAATAGTTTGTTAACTGATCAGGGTTATCAAGCATTAAAAAGTGAAGCACAGAGAGTCTCTGATGAATTGTCTCATTACAAAGCAACCCATGAAAAGAAAATTGCTTTATGGAAAAATATAAAAAATGATTTGTCTAAACTAAAAGATACTGTATCTGCCTGTTGCCAGGAGGTAGAAATAGATAAGATAAATCTGAAAAGATTGAGTGACCATTTGTCATCTTTTCAACATAAAAATCAATTATCTTTTGCAACTATCAATGAAAGTTTATCTAGTCTTCCAAGAATGAAAACAAGACTAACAACCATTGAAGAAACATTGAACTCATTGTTAAATGACCAAAAATATTCTAAAAATTCTGTGAAGGAACATATAGTGCAGGATGCTCAACCAGTACCTGTGGCTAGTTCATCTAAAATAAAAATTGATCCAGAAATACCTGTTGATGACACTGAGTTTCCATCAAAAACTGATGATGCACCAGGATCTGCAACAGAAGGATTAAACAATGAGATTTCAGCACAATTAGATAAATTACAGCTGCTTCTTAATCAGAAACAAGCTAGTACTAAGGAGACTCCTTCAAATCAAAAGAATTGGCCAAAACTTGACCAGTACCCAACATTTGATGGTGATTCTTCCTCTGATTGGCAACAATTTATTTGCAGAATTGATAATTTAAAAAATTCTTACAAACTCCCAGATGAGGAAATTGTGTCCAAATTAATTTCTTTGTTCACTAATGTTGCCCTGATGTGGTATGAATCTGTTCTCCTAAATGGGAATGACTACTCATGGGAGGATTGGAAGAAATTAATTAAAGCACAATTTGGTGGCTCCAAGTTCAGAATGGCTCAACAAAGGCAGTATGAGGAAACTAGATATAGCTCTTCTACTGATAAACCTATTGAGTTTTTAATGAAACTTGTAAAAATCTTAAGGGCAATGGACCCAAATATGGAGTTTGATTTATGGAAGGACAGGATCCTCTATAAATTACCAATGTCTCTGAGAGACTTGATTGTGGCTAGGACTGAGTTCTCCAAAGAACCCTCTTCTTTCATTAATACTTGCAATGAGATACTTCTAAACAATAAGTATGATGCAAGAAGATTAATTCCTAGGACCCCTTTGGAGAAACCCTCCACTTACCAACAAAAACCTCTGGAAAAGGTTGGTAAACCTTCTGCCCCTTTTGCACCAAAGAAGTATGCAACAAACACTTGCTTCAAGTGCAAAAAGTCTTGGCAGAAAGGCCAGGTTTGTGACAGGAAGATAAATCTTGTAGAACAAACAGAGGAGCATGCTGATGACACAGTGGCACTGGATGATACATCAAGTGATTGTGCTAGCAATATTTCATATGAATCTCAACAAGAAATCCTGATGCTGGAAGAGGATATTCATTATTTAAATACTATTGAGATTGATAATAATGCTTTATCTACAGTTGAAGATGCTGAGATCATAAAGAACATTGAGGATAGCTCAATTGTTATTGCCCCTCTTAAGGCACCAGTCTTGATTAATGGAACCAGCATTGAAGTTGTTCTGGATTCTGGAGCTGGAGGAAGTGTAGTATCTGAAAGAGCACTTGCCTCAGTAGATCAAGACTATAAATCTAAACTGTTGCCTATCATTTCTGAAAATTGGAGAGGGTATGGCTCTGTTTTGTCCCCCATTGGTAAATACAAAGCCACAGTGTTTTTTAAATATAACCATGGTTTTGTAAGAGCTATTTGTGATTTTGTTGTCATGAAAAATGATAACTTGAGCAATTGGTTTATCGTAGGGAATGATATTTTAACCAAGTATGGCATAAAATTGGATCCTTCAAACCAATGTTTCACAATGGGGTTGAATGGGAAGAGAAAATTTAAAATTTCCTCCCCTAAAAAATTATTAAAACCAGAATTGAACACATGTAATTCTGTGGTTCAATATAAAGGAAGATCTACAAAAGAAATGCATGCCCTTATGTCTGAAATTGACAATGCCTCTTTTGGAGAACAACTTTCTGGTGAGGATAAAGATTCCATCATTAACTTGATAAAATCTTTTCCTATGGCCTTTGCTCATGGATCACATGAACTGGGATTAGTTAAAGAGGAAATGAAACTTTCATTGTCTTGCCCATTAACTGATATACCACCTAGTTTAAAGAAGAAGCCTTATCCTGCTTCTCCTACAAAGAGAAAAGATATTGAAGATAATATCTCTACCCTTTGAAAAATGAATATTATTGAAAAGGTAGTTGAAACACCTAAATATTGTGTTATCTCACCTGTCCTAATTTCTTATGAAAAAGATAAAGCCAGGTTATGTGGTGATTATAGAGCACTAAATACTTATACTGTTGATGATATCTATCCTTTACCTAGAATCAGCTCTATACATGCTACTTTACAGGGTGCTAAATATATCAGCTGTTTGGATGGTAATAAGGGATATCACCAGGTACCTGTTGAGAAAAATTCTCAGAACTTTCTGATGATTGCCACTCATATGGGTATTTATAAGTATATTAGGATGCCATTTGGTCCTAAAAATGCCCCTTATGTTTTCCAAAAAGTAATGGATAACACATTACATCAAGAGATAATTGAAGGTTGGCTGATGGTTTATATTGATGATATCATTATATTCTCAAAAACATTTGAGGACCATCTTAAACACCTGTGTAAAGTATTCCAGAAAATGGATGAAATAAATATGACACTTGCTTTGAAGAAATGTAAATTTGGTTTCCATTCTTTAAAAGTTCTTGGTCATGTTGTTTCAGGCTTACAGATATGTGTTGACCAGAACAAAGTGGCAGCCATACAACAGGTGAAAGCTCCTACAACAGTGAGAGAGCTTCAAAGTTTTTTGGGAATGTGTGGATACTATAGACAGTATATTAAAAATTACCAAGTCATAGCTTTACCCCTTACCCAATTAACTAGAAAGAATGTTGCTTTTGTCTGGAATAGTGAAAGACAAAGAGCCTTTGACACTATGAAACACTGTTTGATGTCAGCACCAATTCTTGCTTTACCTGACTTTGATCAACCATTTTTTTTGTACACTGATGCCAGTTTTATTGGTCTTGGTGCTGCCCTCCATCAAAAACAAGTGATAAATGATAAAGTTTCAGAAGTAGTAATTTTTTATATTTCAAGAACCTTGAGAAATAGTGAATTGAAATATGGTGCTACTCAATTAGAGTGTTTAGCTGTAGTATGGGCTCTGGAAAAGCTTCATTATTACCTAGATGACCAGAAATTTGAACTTGTCACTGACTGCAGTGCAGTTAAATCCCTTTTAAACTTGAAAACACCTAATAGACATATGTTTAGATGGCAGCTGGCTGTTCAAGAGTACAGAGGGAGAATGACAATTATTCACAGAGCTGGTATTGGTCACTCAAATGTGGATATGTTATCAAGGTTACCCTTACCAAATGATGACTCAAATCCTGCTTATGATCCTGAGGATGAAATTATCCATATCCATGGGATATATGTGGTTGATATGGAGGAAGAGCTATTACAGCTTATTCTGGAATCATATGATAAGGACACTTACTTGAAAAAGTTATGCACCATATTAAATGATCCAAAGAATGCTTCAATACAAGCATTAATTAAAACCCTTCCACCAAAGTACCAAAAAGGTTTTGAAAAAGGAAAATTTTCAATTGATGAAGGATATCTATATTGTAGAAGAAAGTTGGGTAATGTTATTGTTATTCCACCTTCTATGAAAGAAATCATCTTGAAAATTTGTCATGATGACATATTAGCTGGACATTTTGATCTTGACAAGACAATGATCAGAATTAAGAACACTGCTTGGTGGGCTAATATGTCTGAGGACACAAAATTATATGTTGAATCCTGTGATTCATGCCAAAAATCAAAAAGATTAACTGGTAAAAGAGCAGGATTAATGCAATATATTGAACCTCCTGATGCTCCATGGCAAATAATAAACATGGATTTTGTAACAGGATTACCTATTGCTGGTAAAGACAGTTATAACTCTTGTTGGGTTATTGTGGACAGATTCACAAAAATGTGTAAATTTATCCCTACCCACAAAGATGTTTCCACTAAAGAATTAGCTTTCTTATGGTGGTCTCATATGTTTAATACTGCTGCTTTTCCTAAAGCCATAATCTCTGACAGAGACCCTAAATTTACTTCTGAATTTTGGATGTCTCTGATGGATTTTTGTGGTTGTGATCTGAAACTTTCTACTGCCCATCACCCTCAGACTGATGGTTTAGCTGAAAGAATGATTCAGACTTTAGAGGACATGATAAGAAGATATTGTGCCTTTGGCCTTGAGTATAAAGATAATGACAGATTCACTCATGATTGGGTTACCTTACTTCCTGGGTTAGAATTTGCTTATAATAGCACTGTTCATTCTGTTACTCAAAGAAAGCCTTTTAAGCTCTGGCTTGGATATGTTCCTAATACTCCTGCCCTAATTCTCAATAACAAAATACCTAAATTGGATATACATCCTGGTGTAAAATCTTTTCTTCAAATGCAACAACTATGTAGAAATCATTCTCAAAAATGTATTGAAAAATCATTTGAATATGAGAAGAAAAGATGGGACAAATCCCATAAAGAATACACTTTTAAAAAGGGTGATTAAGTGTTGATTTCTACAGTCCACTTCAACTTACAAGGTAATAACAAATTAAAAGATCCATTTGTTGGTCCTTTTGTTGTCAGAAGAATGATTGGAGATAATGCAGTTGAAGTTATTCTGTATTCCCCATATGACAGAAAACATCCTGTTTTTCCAATATCTCTTTTGAAACCTTACACATCCAATAGTGATTTATTTCCAAAAAGGAGGGGTAGACCAAAGAAAACCCCAAATGAAATCACTGAGACAGCAGAAATTGAAAAAATTTTAAATGACAGAATAGTCACTGCTGAGAAAGGTACAGAATACTTATTGAGATTCAAGAATAAATCATCTGAATATGATTCTTGGATACCTGGGAAGGAGATATCTAATCTTCCTACTCTACTAAAAAAGTATAAGAAGAAAAAATCATAGCATTTTTTATTATTATTTTTTTTAGAGCGAGGGAGTGTCAGCCAGGCTACTAGACTTACCCAGTGAAATAATAAATTATTTACTGGATGAAGCCGCACCTTATCATCTTTAATTATTATTCAATTATCATTTAGTTACATTAAAATTAGCTCTAAATTAACTAGTTACAGAATGTTAAAATTAAATTAATTAATTAAATAAATAAGTAAAATTATAATTATAATTTTGTCCCTTATATTTTTTCTCTAACACCGTGCTCATTTGACAGGTTGGGAAAAAATAAAACTTTATATTTAAAAAATAAACTACAAAGATAAAATAAGATTTAAATATTCAAATAATATTAAATATATACAAAAAAATCAAATTTCTTATTTAGGATTGACATTTGCAGTAAATATTAAAAATATTGATGTATTTCTGACATACTCTGTAAATACATCTTTTTGACGCCTTCTTTTTGGAATAACTTTATTATTTGAAATACTCTTTCTGGAATGTTCTTTTTCTCTCTCTCTTCCTACTGTTTTTAGAATTTGATTTCCGTGCTTTGTCTCTCCTTTGGCTATAAAAGGCCTCTCTTTTTGTTGTCTTTTAATCATTCTATCTTACCAACTCATTTTATTACAATAACAATAACACTAAAACTTATTTATTATAACTTATATCTTTAGTACTTACAACAAACCGTAATTCTATCCCATAACTTATATAAAATATTTAAATCTACCTCTTACTTTGAGAAAAGAAATCATACTTGATTGAGAAATACGTACCTAAATATTGAGAGTCAAATAATACCTTAAAATCTTCATATAATACCATACCAAAGCTTCTAGACCAAAAGTGACCCTTGACACCCTCCCTCTTTTAAATCCATATATACTCTCCCCATTCCTCTCCGCTCCCCTACCCTTTTTTCCCCTTTCTCCACCCCTCTCCATCCTAGCTCACCCAACCTCATGTTTTTCACATCCATTCTACCCATTTTGATACACTCTACTACCCTCTCTATGTTAACACACTAGAAATCACTTTGTTATCTCACCTTTCCATCTGTTTTACTCCATAGGGAGAAAAAAGAGCTATTTAGAAATCAAAAGTGGTGAAGTCAGACTAAAAAAGGCTTGATTGTGGTGAGGAAGAAATGGTTTGGGTGTGGAGTAAAAAAAGTGCATATGCAAGCAAGAGGATTGTGATGGGATACATAAGGGGCATTATGAGGTTGAGGAGTTAATAAAAGGGTGATAAATAAGGAAACAGGGATTTTTTGGGGTAGCAAGGCATTTAAAGGGGGTTAGGAAAGATAAGGAGGATAGAAAAAGGGGTCAGGTGGAATGAAAAGTGAATGGAGAGGGGAGGGGTGAGGAGACCTATAAAATAGTCTGAGAGGGGTGGAGAGTGCAGCAAGATTATAAGAACAGTTTTTGAAAGGGGAGGGGTGTGAATAAAATTGAGAGTGGTGAAAAATCAGCAAAAAGTGAGGAAAGGTAAAAAGTGTGTCAAAGGAGGCAGAAAAAAACTGAAGACTGGCTCTATTCTTTGGCCAAACAACAGAGTCCACCATTTCAGTTTTCATTACTTTTGTTCTATCTTATAAAGTAATCAATACCTTGACTGTCTTGTTATATGTAAACCTGCATCCACAAACTATACAGCTTTATTAGCTGATGGGATTAAAGACTTCAATTTATGACAGAATATTTATTAATATACAGATATTAGCCATAAAATACCATTTCACTTTCTTAGAAATTATTTTACTAAATGCTTCTGATAACTACAAATTAGATAGAAAAAATATTAGGAATGTTTTCATAAAAAACTTGAAAAAAAAGAACATCAGCTATATTAAAGTTTTTAATTAATGCTCTTATTGATTTCATGAGATGAATGTATTTGAATTTAAACTTAATGATTAATTATTTTTATGAGACTATAATAGTCTTTGAATGAAATTATTGTATCCAAATAAATATTTAACAAAAAATACATTTAAATGTTTCAACTTTTTGCTTGATATTTTTTTATAATTACTATACATACATAAAAAAGAACCTGTAATAACTATAAATTTGAGAAAAAAAAATAACTAAGTTTTCTTAAAATATGTACCATTATCAATTCAGTAAAAAAAGAAACCACTTGAGTCCTTTATTTTACTACACTATTTTAACTCCAATGACTATACAAGTTTTTACATCAATATATAAATTATTTTTGTTGAAATAAGATTGAAATACCAATGAGATCTGTTATACAACTGTTTTTATAATGAAGTTTAACTACGAGAAAAAATTATATTAGATTTTCAATTTTAAGAATTAAGTGTATTTTATTATCAAAAACTTATAAATTAAATAATTTTCAGTTCCAAAAAAAATATAGGTGATTGATCATTTTGAAAAAAATATTATATAAAAATTGATTGTTATTATATTTTCTGTTTTTATGATATGAATTTATTTTCTGTATGATAGGCTAAGAAAATTAATTATATCAAGACTCACAAACCATAATATTTATAAAAGGTAGCAGAGCTTCTGTTTAGTTTTAAAAAAATTTAAAGATGGAATTTTTTTTAAATACATATTATTTAGGGGCTTTTTATTATTTTCTTTATATATATATATATAAGCTCAAGCGAAGCCTAAAAATATAGACTGGGTAGTGTTTTATAAAAAGAAATAAATATTGCTACATAATTTGATATATTTAAACAAGAAAAGTATAAGCCTAATTTTTTGTTAAAATAGTTACTGAAGAGATGAAAGATTCTATTTTTAAATGAATTCTCATAAATATAAATTATTATTGTTATAAATTTTCCATAATGCAAGTTACTTTAAATATTAATATTGTTTTTTTTCTAATATAATTTCATATTGATTTTAAATCATATAATTTTACATAGGATAACACCATAATATAATGTTAACCTATCAGTGTAAGTATCATATTTTTAATAAATTATTGATAAATTCTTAAGCCATATACTTTCACTCTAGAGTAAGTCTTTAATTTTGAGTTGTAAATAAATTCTGATAATTCATTTTTCTAGAAATTATAAGTGTTTACCTGAACCATTTTATTTATTTAATAGTTTGAACACCACACCAACAATTGAAGTATTATTTCTATTAATTTAGAATATGCTGTAAGGTTTATATTAACCAAACTTTATTTTTTAATGCTATTCTTCTCCCATAGGAATATTTAAAAATACCTATTGTGTCAGACTGGGGTATCACCAGAACAGTTTATCTCTTATGTTTAATTTAAGATAACCTTAATTAAATTAAGCTTAAAGCTAAAAATTATGGTTCTATTAATTATATATATGGTCATTATGCTTATATATATATTTAATACACTATTAAATGACTTATATGTTTAAATAGCTTATCCATAGCCTTATTATACTTATTAAGGCGTTAATGGAGTCATAATATACTTATCATAAGTGATATTAAGTAATTATAGACATACATAAGCTTATATGTATGCATAAACCTCATATTCAGTGAAATATGTAGTTATATTATGTATATATAGGTCTATAAGAAGGTTTTGACCTCTAAATAGCCTTTAAGCTTTATTCTTCTGCTTATTTTAAGTCATATGTATATATTCAATGAGTTCACAACACCTACACATACATATACACCTTTTCAGGCTCATATATCCAGTTTGGACAACTTAATCTGCTTCCTTTAAAGGATTTTCACAGATTTATGGGTTGGGATATGATTACTGGGTTAATATGGATGCTTGGGGATGTTATTGGGTGCTTGGAAAGTTGATTTGGTTCCTTTATATGCTTTGGGTTTCATTATATACTCTTTGGATGAGTTATTTTACTTTTTTTATGGTATTTGCTTTTACCTGTTATCTCTATTTATGATATGGGTTTGTGATATCATTAATTATGATGGAGGGTCCTTACTGGAGTTCTATGTGTTGAAAATCTTTGAAGTGGAGGCCATAGGGAGGTGATGGGCACTCACAGTGCTGTAATTTCCGGGGAGAGCAGTGACATCAACTGGATTGAAGGTCTGTGCACTCCAGTGGATTTTGGTATAAGTAAGGGATGATTTGACTGTTTTTTGGAAACTAATTATATAATAAAATTCAAATAAACATTTTAACACAAATATGATCATATAGAAATATATTTTAAATCATTTTAAAATTGATATTATCTTTATATTTGCTATAACTATATTTTATTAACCTATTTTCCACCACTAGCATGCACCAATCCAAATATTGTGAGTTAATACTGAGCATAACTATTTTATTAGTCTTCCCCTGAGGTTTAATCACTAAATAATTTTTCAATAAGTAGTCGGACCATTAATATTTAATATTGATTCATATTTAGTTACTATCATACACTGACATATTGTATCTCTTGTGCAAAATAAACATCATATAGTAGATCTTCAATGATAAACTGATAGAATGAAAAAAACACTACCTCCTCCTACTTCAGAGAATTCCTGAAAAATAATAAAGTCCAATATTGAATTTTAAACACCTCTTTTCACACCAGAAATTTTTTTTAAATGTGTGTTTTATATTGCCTGGTGAACTCTTTTATTATCCCAAAAAATATTATTCAAGTGCACTTTAGATTTAGAATTTAATTTTGAAAAAAATTTATATTTTTATATTTATTTTATTTTTATGATTTTTTTTAGTTTATATGTCTTTTTGTCAAATTAAAAATTTACTGAGAGATGATTAATTTTTCAATTCATGAAATAACTCTACCAACTCATAATATTCTTATGAAATGGTGATAAAATATATTACAAAACATTTCATAATCTCTGCTATGTATTTCTTTTAATAAAGTTATCATATGAAATTCTTAGTATTTGAGGAATATATAGAACTTTAAAAGGCAGAAATTAGTTTTTTTTTACTTTTCTTGTAATCATCCTTTTGAATTTGGAAAATCTCAAAAACTGGATTAAAATCTACTATCATAAGAATTGGACTTCCCTCAAGAAATGTATCCAAATAATATCTAAAATAATAGTTCTTAGTATAGATAAGGTGTGAGACTCCTATATTGATTCAGAAATAAGGAAAAAATGCTTTCCTGTATTTCAACTCTTTAGTTGTGTCTGCTTTCCACTGAATTCTAGGATATAAAATTTTAGAATTTTGATGTTTCAATGGGTTTTTTAGATAACTTAAATTAACTGAAAATAGTTATAATGCATAATCAAAAATTATAAATTTAAATCAAGGAAAAAATCAGTTTAAACAGTCTAAACTTAAAAGTAAAAGTTTCAAATTCTGATTTGTCAGGAGTTTTTAACAAAATCAGTCACTGATTGTGTTTTATATGTTTTCAAAAAAAATTAATGAAATAATTAAGAAGGTTAAAAGTGTTATGTTTGTAATGAATAATACAATCTTCCATCATTTTATTGATAAATTTTAATTCAAAATTAACATCAAATTATTTTTCATTAAAAAATACTGTGAATTAATCTGATTCTTAAGCTCTCCTTTTTTTATTTCTATTAATTGTGCATTAAAATATCACTATCCTTTCAGTAAAGATCCATCCTTCCTTGGAAAAGAGTGTAAGCTGAGTTCAAATTAAAGCTCAGTATGGGTTCAGTATGGGTTCAGTCTGAGTTCCACCTGAGCTACATCGGACTTCAAGTTGAGAACTTGCTGGCAAGTTCCCCTAAATATTGCATGGTGGGATTTTCTGGGATACATAATGAAACTGATATGCTACAAGAAAAGGAATGAAGAGGTTGAAAACATGAAGAAAACAAGGTACAAAACATGCATGGTTAAAATGTCACAATAAAATTTTTCAAATCTCAGTTAGGGGTGTGTGCCAAGGATTAATGAGGGATTGGAGGTCTGGGTGTCACATGTGACAGGATGGGGTGGGCAAGGAAGGGATGATGTGGCCGAAATGTGGTTGTGAAAAAAAAATTGGGAAAAAAGTGCTGATTAGAGGTCATAACTGACACCTATTTTTGAAATAAGTGACTTTTTTGCAAAATTTAAGTGCTGATTTGGCTTGAAATCCACACTTAAGTTAAGTGCAGATTTGCTAGAAATGACACCCCCTAATTTCTAATCAAATAAATGAGAACGCAAAAACATTTTTTTTTAATTTAAATTTTTTTCAGACCCTCATTTCCTCAACCCAACAATAAAACTGTTGATAACATGAAAATACATCCATTCAATAGCCTTGAGGTGATAGTTACAAAAACAAAAAACAAAACATGAAAAAAAAGAATTTTTCATGCCTGGTCACCAGCAGGTAGGTCCACCAGAAGCTTTGACTACAGCATGAATTCAATGAGGCATTGAGTTGATGAGGCTATGCAATACTGTTGTAGGAATTTTATGCCATTCTTAATGTATGAAATTTAACATTTTGGCCTTTATTTTAGGTTGATAGATGTCATGAATGTTAGTCTTCATTATTTTCCAGATGTTCTCAATGGGATTTAGGTCTGGAGATTGTGCTGGTCAGTCCTCTATTTCACATAAATTGATGAGTTCCCTAAAATCCTTTACCTTTTTAGAAGTATGTATAGGTGCATTGTCTTCTTGAAGGATCATTTGGTTACATTTTTTTTTCTCCAAGAAAGGAAGGAGGCCATTGAGATAGACTTGGTCTGCTAAAATTATACAAAAGTTGTGCAACAGTTACAAAACAATTGTTTTTTGGACTTAAGACACACCTAAGACCTTTAAGTGCCAAAAATAATTGTTACTTAACTGTTGCATAATTGTTGTCCCGCAAGACAAAATAAAAATTTATTTTAGTGTGAGCAGTTTGATGTTGAGGGGGTAGAATAGTGAGTGGTATCTTAGTAGTGTTTACAGACCTACCCCATACCATAACAGATGAGCAACCACTTTTGAATGTGGGTTGAAGACACTCTTGAAGGTATCTCTCACCATTTGCATGCCAAACATAAACTGAATTTGAACTTTTCCAATCTCAAAGGAAGATTCATCAGTCCATATGAAATTCTTCCAATCATTGATGGTCCACTGAAGATGATCAAGAAAAAACTTGATGTGTTGCTGGTGGTGGACCTTTCCAACAAGTAGCTTCTTGGCTGCTGTGCAGTTGAACATTCTTAGCTCATGTATGAGTTTACAAAGTTTAAAAGATAAAATAGGGGTGGAAATAATGCTTGAAGTATTAGAGAGCTTTGTGCTGCAGTTTGACTTTGGGATTCAGAGGAGTTGACACTGGTCTTGGGCTAAAGTTTTGTGAGGTGGGTCACCAAAAAATCCTTTTTCCACTGTACCCCTAGCACAATAATGATCCAGGATTGAGCACACCATTGTGTGTAGAATGAGAAAATCAAGGGCTATTTTGCTTTGATTGGATCCTGCCATTTCTATTCCAACCACCAATTCTTTGGCTTCCATTTTGTACTGGAATCTTTTGGCCTTGAAAGAAGGCATCCTGAGATTGAAAAAAAGCCAAAATAGGTACTTTTTAGATATGAAATATATTGAAGAATAATGAGAGAGAAACAAAGCTGACCTTGCCAAATGAGTCTTGGATGTGTGTGTGCAAATATTTCTTGAGGTGTGGGAGGGCAGCTACTGTTGAGATAGTGGTGGTATAGGGAAAAGATGCAATGACAAAAAAAATAATTAAGTGGTGACAATGACTTATTTCCAGGTGCTTTAGATTGAGTAATTTCAAGACCTGATTTGTTCTAAGGTTGTTTTAAAAAATAAGTTTCAAGATAATTTGATAACTATAGTAGCAACTAAAATATTTTTAATAGTACATAGAACAGTTTTAGAATTTAGATTGTAAGAAGAAATGTTGGATCTATTTAATAATAAAATAATATTGTAAGGGATGTAAAAGATCCTTTTATTCCCACTTTATATATCCTAGACTTCACCCTAAAGAAAAAGTAGAATATATGTCTCCATCATTTACATTCATGGAGTGGGAAAAAGGAATAGTAGAAAATAAAAACAGAAAAGTTGTATTTACAGCAAGAAAAATAAATCTTGGGCCTTTTGTAATTTTTTTTGCACTTTTTGTACTGGCATGGCATTTTGTTTTGTTAAGCATATCACCCAAAAAAGCCAACATTCCCCTATTTAATGCTGAAATAGTGCAGATCCAGCAAAAAAGTAGTAAAATATTTTGTCAAAAAGACCAAGCATTTATGGTGTTGCAGTACATAATGAGATATTTAATGTTTATTTAAATTTAGTAGAGGGGATTATCTTTTAAACACAGATCAGGTGAGAATTTTCCTTCCCATTCCAAGGGGTTTGTACCCATGTCAACATTAAAATCTAAGTTTTATTCTTACTCCATGAAATTTTCTCAAGTTGTTAAAATTAAAATAAGTAAAAAACTTATAGTTTTATCTTACAATTAACCACTGTCTAACAGCTTCCTTCAGGAATCATCACACTTTTTAGAGTATCCAAGATTTCTTCAAGATTTCACATTTCTTTTATTTTCTTTTATTTTTTTAACATTTAAAATTATATTTACTTTCCATCATTCATTTTCAGGTAGTCATAGTTTAAGACAAAAAGTTTTTTTTTCTTCATCCTTTTTTCTTTGACCTGAGCAATGTCTTTTCAGGGATTTTTTTTTTTGCTTTTTTATGCTTTTTTTTACTCTTTTTGTTGGGGACTCCTTTTGGTCTAGAAGATTTTGGTGGAGGTTTAACAGTGTTGGAAAGTGAATTTTGAAGGTTTCAAATTCAAAGTATGTATAACTTATCTTTTATTTTATTTAATCAATTTAAAGAGGTAAAAATTCTATAAATATTATTATAATTAATGATTTATAACTATGTGGTAGTAAATACTAAAAACATTAAATAATATTAATAAATATTTGATTGTAGTAATGATTTAATAAAATAATAAGTAAGTAATGAATGATCAAAAATAACCAGAAAGGGAGGCCATATATAGGCAAAGGAGAGACAGAGTATAGAGTAAAAATTTCTAAATGCAAGTGTATGAGAGAGGTAAAGAATTTTCCAAAAGAAAGAAAATTTCTAGTTATAAGATTGTTCTATAAAGAATATTTTAGAATATTCTATTTAATGTATATGTCAACAGAAATTGATTTATTTAAAAACTCCGGTAATTGTTATTTTTAAATAAGTAATTTGGTTTTTTTTTGTATATATTTATTTTATTTTAATTTTTTATTTCAAATATTAAAAAAACCCTTTCTTATTTTATTATTGTTATTTTAATATTTTATTTTTATTTTCTTTAAACTGACATTTGAGCACGTTATTAGAAAAATAAAAATAAAAATTAATTTTAAATTTTTACTAAATTTATTTCTTTTGTAACTAGTTAATTTATTACACGTAAATTTAAAGTAAATATAATAAAATTAATCATAATAAAAAAGGTGTGGCTTAATCCCGGAAAATAATTAATTATTTTTACTGGGTAAGTCTAGCAGCCTGGCTGACACTCCCTCACTCTAAAAAAACCATAAAAAAAATGCTATGATTTTTTCTTTGTATATTTCTTTAGAAGAGTATGAATATTAGATATATCCTTTCCAGGTATCCAAGAATCATATTCATATGATTTATTCTTGAATCTCAATAAGTATTCAGTACCTTTTTCAGCAGTAACTATTCTGTCATTTAGAATCTTATCAATTTCAGCTGTCTCAGTGATTTTATTAGGGGTTTTCTTTGGTCTTCCCCTCCTTTTGGGAGATAAATCACTTTTAGATGTGTAAGGTTTTAAAAGAGATATTGGAAAAACAGAATGTTTTCTGTCATATGGAGAATACAAGATAACTTTAACTGCATTATAACCAACCATTCTTCTGACAATAAATTGACCTACAAATGAGTCTTTTAATTTGTTATTACCTTTTAAATTGAAGTGGGCTTTATAATTCAGTACTTCATCACCCTTTTTAAAAGTGTCAGGCTAGGATCAACTAAAAGACATGAACTAGCTTGAAAAGTATTTGTCTAGAAGTTTTATATGGTCCTATTTTGATACTGTAGTGTAGATTAAACAAATAGTAAAATATAATTCAAAATAAAGGTCTCAGTAATATAATTCTCACTATTTTTATATATGGCTTAAAATCTTTTTAGTTGGTAGAAAAAAAAAGTTTAATAATTCAGATACTACTCAAAAGACTCATAAAAGTACTAATTGATTTGTATTGTAATTTATTTGGTTATATGGTGTAAATTGTAATGATAAAGAATGTAGAAACAAGACCCAAAAACCTCCTCCTTTTATACACACTGAGTTCCCTAATGAATCCCTTGATGTACCACTCCAATACACAGTTAATGAAGCCTCAAACCAACTAATAGACATTCCCATCAACATCCCAATTAACCCATGACATAATTAGAAGATTAACAACCGTCAAAATTCTGTAATAATAAGGAAAATCCATCAAAATTAAAGAATAAGATAAAAAGAGAGTATATGCGTATTAAACAATAATATAAAAGACTAAAGAGGGAATTTTTACGTTTAATAATAGCTTAGTAATAAGGGGGATTCACTGTAGAAATTATGGGGCTAATTCTGACATTATCCTACGTGAAATTCCCCTTCAAAAATGACCAATATTGACTGAGAAACCACCCAAAAACTCAAAAAAGAGTGTGAGATGTGGGGTAACTACATGCAGTCCTTGGAAGGCGCTTGCATGGGTGAATCCTTGACTACATTTAGGCGAATTTAAGTTTGGTGACTAAATAAGACACCAAGAGTGAGGTTATTAATGAAATAAGTGCATATAAATAGGGTCAATGCATTATTAATTAAGCTAGGACACTAAATAAGTGCCTCTTGCCTATGTTAGAGTGTTTTCCCACAGTGGGCATAGAATGTGGGTTAATTATAGTGTAAAAAATCTAACTTTGCTAAAAATGAAACTATTCACACGGGAAAAATGCAGGCAGTATGTGGCCAGTACACAGAAGCCATTTCTGGCATAAAAAACACCAAATTTGAAAAGTATTATTTTTATGCATTTAAGTAGCCAAATCAATAGTTCTAAATGAGAAAAATTGAACTGTCAAAGCGCATTTTTATTATTCTTAAATATATAGCGCATATAACCAACTTTTAAGTGAAATTAAGCGCATTTCTTGTTTTTTGCATAAAACAATGAAAATAACAGCTTTAAGTATACTTAAAAATTATGTAGCCTTATAATTAAGGTTCTTAAGATTACCCTAACATATTCCAACTTAATATTAAGTACATAAGACTTAAAAAGGATGGATATATGTGTGTATATAAGGTGTTATGAGAGCATATTTTGTATATTATCATAATTTTACTTATGTATACTGTTTGTGTACTCTCATTTATTGTTCCCATGTATAGTTCATGTGTTTAACATAACTTATAAGTACTTTTTACTCAGTCCTGGGGATATACAGGCTGACACTTGCCCACCCAAAAAAAACAATAAAAAAATGATAAGTTATACATTTTATTTATTTATTTGTAATTTTCAGGTATTCAGAATAATTCTGTAGCATTAAAGATTAAACTTTAAAGAAATAAAACATAATAAAATATTATGAGTACTGGTTTTTACCCCTCAGCTGGTGGAACAGAAATTTATTTTGGTTTAAATTTTTTAAGAAGGGTGGATAAATTAGAAATTTCTTTTTCAGGTATCCATTTATCAAATTCATTTGATTTCCTTTTAAATCTTAATAAATACTCAGTTCCTTTTTCTTTAGTAAGGATTCTTTTTTTGAGTATTTTTTCAATCTCTTCTTTTTCCACATTTTATTCAGGTTTCTTTTTAGGCATTCCCCTTCTTTTTGGAAATATGTCAGGATCATTTGCATGGTAAGGTTTCAATAATGAGATAGGGAAAACTGGATGTTTCCTATAATATGGAGCATATAATATGACTTCCACTGAATTATTAAAAACCATTTTTCTTACTACAAAAGGTCCTACAAAGGGATCCTTTAATTTAACATTACCTTGTAAGTTAAAATGTAATGTTGATATTAGGACTTCATCTTCCTTTTTGAATTCAAATTCTTTATGAGATTTATCCCACCTTTTCTTTTCATATTCAAAGGTTTTTTGATGCATTCTTCTGCATGCTTTCTACACATTTGTTGCATATGAATAAAGGATTTAGTACCAGTGTTTATATCTTACATTGGTAATTTATTTAAATTATTTACTGGGGTATTTGGTACGTATCCCAGCCAGAGTTCAAATGGTTTCTTCTCTTTTACAGAATGAGTTTTGCTGTTATAAGCAAATTCAAGGTTAGGAATTAATGTTACCCAGTCATGTGTGAATTTCTCATTGTCTTTGTATTCTAATCCAAAGGCACAATATCTTCTGATCATGTCTTCTAGAGTTTGTATCATTCTCTCAGCCAGGCCATCAGTTTGTGGATGGTGTGCTGTAGACAATTTCAATTGGCAACCTGATACTTCCATCAAGGATGTCCAAAACTCTGAAGTGAATTTAGGGTCTCTGTCAGAGATTATGGCTTTGGGGAACCCAGCAGTATTCATCATCTGAGTCCACCATAGTAATTCCAAGTCTTTTTCAGATACCTCTTTATGGGTAGGGATAAATTTACACATTTTTGTTAATATATCTACTATTACCCAGAAAGAATTGAAAATTTCTTTTCCTGCTAATGGCAAGCCAGTTACAAAATCAATCTTTATAATTTCCCATGGAGCTTTTGGTTGCTCTATTTGTTGCAACAACCCAGCTCTCTTCCCATTTAATCTTTTATATTTCTGACAAGAGTCACATGTTTCAATGTATTTTTGTACATCTTCTTTCATGTTTATCCACCAGGCTGTATTTTTAACTCTGGTTAATGTTTTGTTAAAATCAAAATAACCAGCTAAGATGTCATCATGACAAGTACTCAACATTAACTCTTTCATAGAAGATGGACTCACTATTACATTACTTAACTTTTTCCTGTAATATATATATCCATCTTCAATTGACATTTTACCTTTTTCCAACACATTTTTATACTTTGGAGGCAAGTTTTTAACTAATGCACTCATGGAGGCATTAGTTGGATCATTTAGAATGGTAGATAGTTTAGTCAAATCTTTATCAGATGAATAATTTTCCATTATAGTTTGCATAAACTCTTCCTCTAAATCCACTATATAAATCCCAAATATAAGTATAACCTCATTTTCAGGTTAATAAGCTGGGTTGTCAGCATCATTTGGCAAAGGACTTCTGGATAATAAATCCACATTAGAATGCAATGTTTCTGCTCTATGAGTGATTGTCATTCTTCCTCTGTACTCTTGTACAGCTAGTTGCCACCTAAACATGTGCCTATTAGGGGTTTTCATGTTTAGTAATGATTTTACTGCACTTCAATCTGTTATAAGTTCAAACTTCTGGTCTTCCAGATAGTAATGAAGTTTCTCCAAATCTCACACCACGGCTAAAAATTCCAGCTGTGTGGAACCATACCTTAATTCTGTTTTTCTTAAGGTTCTGGATATATAACAGATAACTACTTTAGATAATTTTCCATTTATTATCTGTTTCTGCTGTAAAGCAGCACCTAAACCTATGAAGCTTGCATCAGTATACAAGATAAAAGATAGGGTGAAATCAGGCAGTCCCAATATTGGAGCTGACATTAAACATTCCTTTAATTTATTAAAGGCATTTTGTCTTTCATTATTCCAAATGAAAGCCTCATTTTTCCTGATTAATGTTGTTAATGGAGCTGCAATGGATTGGTAATTTTTAATATACTGTCTATAATATCCACACATACCTAAAAAACTTTGAACCTCTTTTAAATTTTAGGTATATAAATGTTTTCAATTTCTGCCACCTTATTCTGGTCAACACAAATTTGAAATCCAGATAAAACATGTCCAAGTACTTTCAAGGATTGAAATTCAAACTTACATATCTTTAATGCAATTGTCATATTTATTTCATCCATCCTTTGAAAGACTCTTTTCAGGTTATTTAAATGTTCATCATATGTTTTTGAAAACACTATGATGTCATCAATATAGACCAAAAGCCATCCTTCAACCATTTCCTGATGGAAAACACTATCCATTAATTTTTGGAAGACTGAAGGCGCATTCTTTGGGCTAAATGGCATTCTCAAATACTTGTATATACCCATATGTGTGGTTATTAATAAGTAATTTTGAGAATTCCTTTCCACAGGAATCTGGTGGTAACCCTTGTTTCCATCCAGACAGGAAATATATTTTGCTCCTTGTAAAGTAGCATGGATAGAAGCTATCCTTGGTAGAGGGTAAATATCATCTACAGTGTATGTATTCAGAGCTCTATAATCACCGCATAGTCTTGCCTTATCCTTTTCATAAGAGATCAATACTGGTGAAACAACACAATACTTAGGTGTTGTGTCCACTTTTTCAACAATACCCATTTCCAACAACATTTCTATGTTGTCTTCAATATCTTTCCTTTTTGCAGGAGAAGCTGGGTAAGGTTTCTTTTTCAAGCTGCCAGGAATATTATCCAAATCACAACTTAAAGAGATTTTCATCTCATGGTCTTTGACCAATCCTAGTTCATTTGAACCATGAGCAAATGCCATAGGATATGATTTAATCAATCTCAAAATATTTTCTTCTTCAATTTTTGAGAGTTGAGGACTGAAAGAGGCCTTTTGGATTTCAATGTCCAAATCAACAACTTCAGTGGTGGTTCTTCCACCTTGCAGTTGTTCTTCTCTAGGAGAAATGGCATACACTGAATTTTCAGAACATATTTTGAATTTTCTCTTACCATTCAAGCCTATAGTGAGGCAACTGTTTTCAGGATCTAGTTTAATGCCAAATTTTGTCAATAAATCATTGCCAATAATAAACCAATCACTAAAATTATTATTATCCATTACAACAAATTCACACACTGCTCTAACATATCCATTATTATATTTACAGAATACAGCAGGTTTGTATTTGTCAATTGGATTTAAAACTGAACCAAAACCCCTCCAGCTCTTTTTCTTAACAGGTTCTAGTTTTTCCTGGTACTTACTGTCAAGTTTCATTAATGTATTAATTGAAACTACACTACCTGCAGCCCCAGTGTCAAGAATGGCATTAATTTCTTTTCCACATATGATAACAGGTGCTCTGATAGGTGTTATTTTGTAAGTATCATGAGATACATCTTTAATTATTTAAGCTTCCTCAATGGAAGTTAAAGATGTGTCTGTATGAGTTATAGCATCATTCAGGAACATAATATCCTGTTCTAATAAAAATATCTCATGTTCATCATCACTGTAAGATATGTTACTTTTACAATCCTCACTGGATTCCACGTTCTCATCTTCATGATTACTTGTTTCAGAATTTTGTGAGGTTTCAATAACATTTATTCTCTTCTTACACGTGTGACCCTTAATCCAAGGTTCATTACATTTATTACAAGTGTTATTCTCTTGTCTTTTAGGGACAAGGGGAGCTGAAGGTTTTTTCTTCTCCACTGGCAATTTACTTGTAGTAGGTTTTACTATCTCAACACTTTGTTTGTAATTATTGTACTTGGTTTCATATTTGTGGTTTAATAATATTTCATTGCATATATTAATGAACCCAGAGGTATCTCTGATGGTTTCAGTTCTAGCTACAATAATGTCTCTAACTGATATAGGCAACTTGTATATTACTTTCTCTTTCCACTCATCATAATCCATTTTTAGATCCATAGCTTTCATTATTTTTATTAAATTCATTAAAAAGATCATGGGTTTATCTCCAGCATTTGGATTATATCTGGCTCTTTCATACAATCTTTGTTGAGTGATTCTGAATTTTGGGCCACCAAATTGTCTTTCAATTAGTGCCTTCCATTCATTCCAGGAATAGTTAATTCCCTCACTCAATACAGATTCAAACCATAATAAGGCCACATCTGTAAATAAAGATATTAATTTTGATGTAATTTCTTCATCAGGTAATTTGTATGAAAATTTTAAGTTATCAATTCTTTGAATGAATTGTTGCCAATCAGATTTTGAATCCCCTTCAAAAGAAGGGTACTGATCTAACTTAGGCCAGCTCTCTTGGCTAGTTTTTGCTTCCCTGACCTGAGGAATATTGAGTAATTCACTTACTTTAGAAAGATGTTCATTTATTTTATCTTTTACTAATTTTATATTCTCAGAGCCCATGACACTATGTTCATGTTCAATCATTGGTTTATCATCAGAGTGTTTCATAAAAGCTGGTACTCTTTCCACATAAGAGGTATTATCTTTTATTTTTTCAGTATTTTTCAAAATGTTAGCTACTTCAATTTCTACTCTTTGTAACCTATCTTTTATTACAGATACATGAGTTAAGGTATCATTTACATTTGAAAAAGACAAATTTACACATCCCTCTATGGTAGCCATAATATTCTGAGAATGTTCTAATTTATTTTCTAAATTTTTAATCTCAGAGTTTAATCTTTTGTTTTCATTGATTAATTCATTATTTGAATTATCAATAATTTTTAACCTATTGGCTGTTGTACTCAATGATTGTGTGAGGTTTAATAATACACTTTCTGTATTAATGTTTGACTCTGTAGAGAATTCTTCCAATTTTTCAATTCTTAATAATAATTTACTAGTTATTTTTGATTGCATTGGATTTTCTTTTAGAAAATATTCAATTTTTCTGTGTAAAAGTCAGAAGACTCATCATCAGGTTCAAGATTTAATTCATTTGGTTCCATTTTTATATTAATAGCATTTTCCTGGTGGTCAATAAAACTATGTACATTGTCCTCATTTAAAGACAAGTTTAACATGTTATTTTCAAATGAATTATTTTTTAAATCCTTATCAATTATATCCAATAACTCTCTATCAACTTCATTACCTATAAGTAATTCATTGTTAGGATTATATAATTTATCCTGAGAAAATGGATGACTTACCAAGGTCTTATTCCATTTCCCCTGCCTCTCCTTGGCTTTCCCCTGTAAGGGTGACTGCTGGAGCCCTGCTGTTGAGGGTTGTTGTAGTTTCGGGTGTACCAATCCCACTTCTATTTGCTTACTGTAATTTTTTGATCCTCCTCTTGGGCTGGAGGTGTTTCTATGGAACTGTTGGGTGCTACTGTTGGTGGTTGAGCCTTTATTTTTACTAGAGCTTGATTGACTTCTACAAAACCCTGAGCTGCTCTTTTCTCAAGATTGTTTATCTGGTCCACTATATTGTTTACCCTTATTGTAAAGGTGTTCAGTAGAGTGGAGAGGGAGTGAATTTGTTCTTTTAAGGTATTTTTTGTTTTTTTATTGATACCTGTTTTAAAAGTTTTTCCCTTTCCTCCAGAGACATTTGTGGAGTGATGGTGTCTATGGGGGACTCCTGGCCCTCCATTTGAATGTCCTGTACCAGGTTTCTAAGCTCTAGGTCTTAAACTATAAGGTTTTGCCTTATTACTAATAATATCATTGTTGTCACACATTTATATGTGGAATTTAATCAAAGAATTAAAATTTGAGATTTTTTATAACTTCAAAAAGGAGTTTTATCAGTATTTATTAATACCACTGAAGACAAATTTATTGCTTACTTGTAGGTATAAAGTGAATTTAGAAGTGCCAAAAGTCAAATATGCTTTTATGTGGTCACTTGATTTAACTGGTATACAATATGTAGCCGTGTTTTTATATTTAAAAAAGAAAATTTGTCAGTAAGATTCTTTCTAAATATTAAGTGAATTTTACAAACCAATAAAAAGGGATTAAGAGTCTTGTTAAAAGAAAACAATTAATCAGTTTAATTGGTTATCATCTGCAAAGATCACAAATTTAATTGTTCTATTGACAGACTCCCACTAAGAACAATTTTATGTTAAATTAGTGGTAAAAAAAAATTTATCTGCAAAGATCACAAATTTAATTGGTCTATTAACAGACCCACTAATAACAATTATATGTTAAATTAGTGGTAAAATTGTTGATTCAATATCACAATTTTATTATATAACAGGGCTTTTTTTTTGAAATCACTATATAAGTGACCCCAACCTGTTGTAATTATCCAAATATTTCTATAGGGATTTTATTTATGTGTACCTTCTTTGAAACTTTTACTTACTGGATTACAACAGAGTTCTTGAGGAAAGGCCCCCAATTGTCAGGCTAAGATCAACTAAAAGGACATGAACTAGCTTGAAAAGTATTTTTCTAGAAGTTTTATATGGTCCTATTTTGATACTGTAGTGTAGATTAAACAAATAATAAAATATAATTCAAAATAAAGGTCTCAGTAATATAATTCTCACTATTTTTATATATGGCTTAAAATCTTTTTAGTTGGTAGAAAAAAAAAGTTTAATAATTCAGATACTACTCAAAAGACTCATAAAAGTACTAATTGATTTGTATTGTAATTTATTTGGTTATATGGTGTAAATTGTAATGATAAAGAATGTAGAAACAAGACCCAAAAACCTCCTCCTTTTATACACACTGAGTTCCCTAATGAATCCCTTGATGTACCACTCCAATACACAGTTAATGAAGCCTCAAACCAACTAATAGACATTCCCATCAACATCCCAATTAACCCATGACATAATTAGAAGATTAACAACCGTCAAAATTCTGTAATAATAAGGAAAATCCATCAAAATTAAAGAATAAGATAAAAAGAGAGTATATGTGTATTAAACAATAATATAAAAGACTAAAGAGGGAATTTTTACGTTTAATAATAGCTTAGTAATAAGGGGGATTCACTGTAGAAATTATGGGGCTAATTCTGACATTATCCTACGTGAAATTCCCCTTCAAAAATGACCAATATTGACTGAGAAACCACCCAAAAACTCAAAAAAGAGTGTGAGATGTGGGGTAACTACATGCAGTCCTTGGAAGGCGCTTGCATGGGTGAATCCTTGACTACATTTAGGCGAATTTAAGTTTTGTGACTAAATAAGACGCCAAGAGTGAGGTTATTAATGAAATAAGTGCATATAAATAGGGTCAATGCATTATTAATTAAGCTAGGACACTAAATAAGCGCCTCTCGCCTATTTTAGCGTGTTTCCCCACAGTGGGAATAGAATGTGGGGTAATTATAGTGTGAAAAAGCTAACTTTGCTAAAAATGAAGCTACTCACACTGGAAAAATGCAGGCAGTATGTGGCCAGTACACAGAAGCCATTTCTGGCATAAAAAACACCAAATTTGAAAAGTATTATTTTTATGCATTTAAGTAGCCAAATCAATAGTTCTAAATGAGACAAATTGAAATGTCAAAGAGCATTTTTAATATTCTCAAATTTATAGCGCATATAATCAACTTTTAAGTGAAATAAAGTGCATTTCTTGTTTTTTGCATAAAACAATGAAAATAACAGCTTTAAGTATACTTAAAAATTATGTAGCCTTATAGTCAAGGATCTTAAGGTTACCCTAACATATTCTAACTTAGTATTAAGTACATAAGACTTATAAAAGGTGGATATATGCATGTATATAAGGTGTTATAATGGCATTTTTTGTGTATTATCATAATTTTACTTATGTATACTGTTTGTGTACTCTCATTTATTGTTCCCATGTATAGTTCATGTGTTCAATATAACTTATAAGTACTTTTTACTCAGTCCTGGGGATATACAGGCTGACAAAAAGTGTATTATTTACGAGATGTTTCCCATCTATTCTTCTCATATTCAAAGGATTTTTCAATAAATTTTTGAGCATGAATTCTGAAAGGTTGTTGCATTTAAAGAAAAGATTTTACACCAAGACGTAAATACAATTTAGGTATTTTATTATAGAGAATTTGGGCAGGAGTATTTAGAACATATTCAAGACAGAGCTCAAATGGCTTTTTCTGAGTAACAGAATGAACAGTGCTATTATAAGCAAATTCCAACCCAGGAAGTAATGTAACCCAATCATGAGTGAATCTGTCATTATCTTTATACTCAAGGCCAAAGGCACAATATCTTCTTATCATGTCCTTTAAATTCTGAATCATTCTTTCAGCTAAGCCATCAGTCTGTGGGTGATGGGCAGTAAAATGTTTCAGATCACAACCACAAAAATCCATCAGAGACATCCAAAATTCAGAAGTAAACTTAGGGTCCCTGTCAGAGATTATGGCTTTAGGAAAAGCAGCAGTATTAAACATATGAGACCACCATAAGAAGGCTAATTCTTTAGTGGAAACATCCTTGTGAGTAGGGATAAATTTACACATTTTAGTGAATCTATCCACAATAACCCAACAAGAGTTATAACTGTCTTTTCCAGCAATAGGTAATCCTGTTACAAAATCCATGTTTATTATCTGCCATGGTGCATCAGGAGGTTCAATATGTTGCATTAATCCTGCTCTTTTACCAGTTAATCTTTTTGATTTTTGGCAAGAATCACAAGACTCAACATATAATTTTGTGTCTTCAGACATATTAACCCACCAAGCAGTGTTCTTAATTCTGATCATTGTTTTTTCAAGATCAAAATGTCCAGCTAATATGTCATAATGACAAGTTTTCAAGATAATTTCTCTCATAGAAGGAGGAATAACAATAACATTACTCAACTTTCTCCTATAATATAGATATCCTTCATCAATTGAAAATTTACCTTTTTCCAAAGCTTTTTGGTACTTTGATGGAAGGGTTTTAGTTAATGCTTGTATTGAAGCATTCTTTGGATCATTTAATATGGTGTATAACTTTTTTAAGTTATTGTCCTTTTCATATGAGTCCAGAATAAGCTGTAATAGCTCTTCCTCCATATCAACCACATATATCTCATGAATATGAATAATTTCATCCTCAGGATCATAAGCAGGATTACAGTCATCATTTGGTAAAGGTTACCTTGATAACATATCCACATTTGAGTGAACATTACCAGCCCTATGATTAATTGTCATTCTCCCTCTGTATTCTTGAACAGCCAACTGCCAACTGAACATATGTCTGTTTGGTGTTTTCAAGTTTAAAAGGGATTTAACTGCACTGCAGTCAGTGACAAGTTCAAATTTCTGGTCATCTAGGTAATAATGAAGCTTTTATAGAGCCCACACTACAGCTAAACATTCTAATTGAGTAGCACCATATTTCAATTCACTATTTCTCAAGGTTCTTGAGATATAACAAATTACTACTTCTGAAACATTATCATTTATCACTTGTTTTTGATGGAGGGCAGCACCAAGACCAATGAAACTGGCATCAGTGTACAAAACAAATGGTTGATTAAAGTCAGGTAAAGCAAGAATGGGTGCTGACATCAAACAGTGTTTCATAGTGTCAAAGGCTCTTTGTCTTTCACTATTCCAGAAAAAAGCAACATCCTTTCTAGTTAATTGGGTAAGGGGTAAAGCTATGACTTGGTAATTTTTAATATACTGTCTATAGTATCCACACATTCTCAAAAAACTCTGTAGCTCTCTAACTGTATTAGGAGCCTTCACCTGTTGTATGGCTGCCACTTTATTTTGGTCAACACATATCTGTAAGCCTGAAACAACATGACCAAGAACTTTTAAAGAATGGAACCCAAATTTACATTTCTTCAAAGCAAGTGTCATATTTATTTTATCCATTTTTTGGAACACTTTACACAGGTGGTTGAGATGGTCCTCTAATGTTTTTGAGAATATAATGATATCTTCAATATAAACCATCAGCCATCCTTCAATTATCTCTTGATGGAATGTGTTATCCATGACTTTTTGAAAAACTGAAGGGGCATTTTTAGGGCCAAATGGCATCCTAATATACTTATAAATACCCATATGAGTAGCAATCATCAGAAAATTCTGAGAATTTTTCTCAACAGGTACCTGCTGATATCCCTTATTACCATCCAATTAGCTGATATATTTAGCACCCTGTAAGGTAGCATGTATAGAGCTAGTTCTAGGCAAAGGATAGATATCATCAACCGTATAAGTATTTAGCGCTCTATAATCACCACATAACCTGGCTTTATCTTTCTCATAAGAAATTAGGACAGGTGAGATAACACAATATTTAGGTGCTTCAACTACCTTTTCAATAATATTCATTTTTAAAAGGGTAGAGATATTGTCTTCAATATCTTTTCTCATTGTGGGAGAAGAAGGATAAGGCTTCTTCTTTAAACTAGGTGGTATATCAGTTAATGGACAAGACAATGAAAGTTTCATTTCTTCCTTAACTATTCCTAGTTCATGTGACCCATGAGCAAAGGCCATAGGAAAAGACTTTATCAAGTTAATGATGGAATCTTTATCCTCACCAGAAAGTTGTTCTCCAAAAGAGGCATTGTCAATTTCAGACATAAGGGCATGCATTTCTTTTGTAGATCTTCCTTTATATTGAACTACAGAATTACATGTTTTCAATTCTGGTTTTAAGAATTTTTTCGGGGAGGAAATTATAAATTTTCTCTTCCCATTCATCCCCATTGTGAAACATTGGTTTGAAGGATCCAATTTTATTCCATACTTGGTTAAAATATCATTCCCTACAATAAACCAATTGCTCAAGTTATCATTTTTAATGACAACAAAATCACAAATAGCTCTTACAAAACCATGGTTATATTTAAAAACACTGTGGCTTTGTATTTACCAATGGGGGATAAAACAGAACCATAACCTATCCAATTTTCAGAAATGATAGGCATCAGTTTTGATTTATAGTCTTGATCCACTGAAGCATGTGCTCTTTCAGAAACTACACTTCCTCCAGCTCCAGAATCCAGAACAACTTCAATGCTGGTTCCATTGATCAAGACTGGTGCTTTGAGAGGGACAATAACAATTGAGTTATCCTCAATGTTCTTTATGATCTCAGCATCTTCAACTGTAGATAAAGCATTATTATCAATATCAATAGTATTTAAATAATGAATATCCTCTTCCAGCATCAAGATTTCTTGTTGAGATTCATATGAAATATTGCTGGCACAATCACTTGACGTATCATCCTGTGCTACTGTGTCATCAGCATGCTCCTTTGTTTGTTCTGCAAGATTTATCTTCTTGTCACAAACATGGCCTTTCTGCCAAGGCTTGTTTCTCTTGAAGCAAGTGTTTGTTGCATACATTTTTGGTGCAACAGGGGCAGAAGGTTTACCAACCTTTTTCAGAGGTTTCTGTTGGTAAGTGGAGGGTTTCTCCAAAGGGGTCCTAGGAATGAATCTTCTGGAATATTACTTGTTGTTTAGAAGGATCTCATTGCAAGTATTAATAAAAGAAGAGGGTTCTCTGGAGAACTCAGTCCTAGCCACTATCAAGTCTCTCAGAGACATTGGTAATTTATAAAGGATCCTGTCCTTCCATAACTCAGACTCCATATTTGGGTCCATTGCCCTTAAGATTTTTACAAGTTTCATTAAAAACTCAATATTTTTATCAGTAGAAGAGCTATATCTATTTTCCTCATACTGCCTTTGTTCAGCCATTCTGAACTTGGAGCCACCAAATTGTGCTTTAAGCAATTTCTTCCAATCCTCCCATGAGTAGTCATTCCCATCCAGGAGAACAGATTCATACCACATTAGGGCAACATTAGTAAACAAAGAAATTAACTTGGACACAATTTCGTCATCTGGGAGTTTGTAAGAATTTTTTAAGTTATCAATTCTGCAAATAAATTGTTGCCAATCAGAGGAAGAATCACCATCAAATGTTGGGTACTGGTCAAGTTTTGGCCAATTCTTTTGATTTGAAGGAGTCTCCTTAGTACAAGCTTGTTTCTGAGTAAGGAGCAGCTGTAACTTCTCTAGTTGGGCAGTAATCTCATTGTTTAATCCCTCTGTTAAAGGTCCTGGTGCATCATTAATTTTTAATGGAAACTCAGGGGTATCAACGTGTATTTCTGGAACTAATTTACTTTTAGATGAACTAGCCACAGGTAAATCTGGAGAATCCTGTACTATTTGTTCCTTCAAAGAAATCTCAGAATACTTTTGATCAATAAACAATGAGTTCAATTTCTCCTCAATGGTTGTTAGTCTAGTTTTCAATCTTGGAAGACTAGATAAATTCTCATTGATTGTTGCAAAAGATAACTGATTCTTATTTTGAAAAGATGAAAAATGGTCATTCAATCTTTTCAGATTCATCTTATTTATCTCCACCTCCTGAAAACAGGCAGATACAGTATCTTTCAGTTTAGACAAATCATTTTTTATATTTTGCCATAAAGCAACTTTCTTTTCATGGGTTGCTTTGTAATGAGACAATTCATTAGAGACTTTCTGTGATTCACTTCTTAATGCTTGATAACCCTGATCAGTTAACGAACTATTATATTTCTGAGTCAATTGCATGTTGTTCATTATATGGTTTTGTTTGGCAATAATATTTCTCAAATATTCATCATTGATGTTAGCTACATCTGGAGTGTTTCTCAGTAAGGAAACAGAGTAACTTTCCAGCATCTTATAAAACTCAGGTTCAAGTGTCTCATCAATAATAGCCATATCAGGATTTATCATTGAAGTAGCATTCAGAACTAAAGGATTAGATACATTTGAAATTTAAGTGATTTGTCTACTGTTTTCTAGAGGTCTCACAGTCTCATCTCCTCTTCCATAATTACCTGAGGGAACTGGATTAGTTACAAGAAATGGTACTTGAGAATCAATAGAGGGGCTTACCAAGTTTTGCTGGGTATGACCATATTGGGCTTTCTTCTTCTTTTGCGTCCTTGATAGGGGTGAGGAGGTGTGGGGTTGACCTGGCTGGGTCTTGACGGACCTGCCTGAAGTAACTGATGCTGATTTTGAGACAGGTTGTCACACTGAGTGTTTAACCAGTCCCACTGCCACTTGGACACTTCCACCTTCTCTTGGAACTGGGGAGCCAATTTTTGTAGATCCCTGGGGGGAAGAGGTTTCTTCTTCTATTGAAGAAAGGTATCTATCTTTCTCACCTTTTCTTCCAGAGCATCTACCCTTGCCTTTAGTCTCAAGTTTTCTGTCCTTAGCTCCTTTATGTGAGTTGACAGATTCTTTACCTGTTGAGGCAATGGCATCTTTTTTATTCTGAAGTCTTTTGGAAGTTCTTCTGGTGGGTTTATCACAGGATTCTGATCCTGAGTTGTGTCTACTAGGATTTCCACTTCTTCCATCTCTATATCCTGTTTGGGGCAAGGATTTATTAATCTGAGAAATTCTTCTTGTTAAAGGAGAACTTACAGAAGTAGGCTCATCATAATCAATCAAGTCTAGTTCCTCTTCACATGCAGCAGAACCACTTTGGTCAGTCATTTCAAGATTTAACTGAAATGAAGAAAAGAGACAATAAGATGAATTAGTCTTTATTTTTAATTTTTATTTAACAAAAATAAAATAAAAATAATAATAATAAAATGTTTTTAGGATAAAAATCAACTAAATAAAATTAATTTATTAATTCAAAAATAATTTAAAACTAGGATTATAATATAATCAACTGAAGAAATAAATTAAAGATTTTTATTAATAATTTTAATTAATTATTTTCAGGATTTAAATCAACTAATTTATTACCAGGACTTAATGTCAACTGAAGTAATTAAATATAAATTTTTATTAATTAAAAAAAATTGTATTGAACTGATCACTTAACTACCAGGACTTAATGTCAACTGAAGTAATTAAATATGAATTTTTATTAATTAAAAAAATATATTTATTGTCAGGACAATTTGTCAACTGGAACAAATAAAATTTAAATTAATTAGGACAAAATGTCAACTGAAAATTATAATAATTAATATTAAAATATAATTGTTTATTACTTCTGGGACTAAGAACACTATTGCTCTATTATTGTCAACCAGGAAAAATAAAAAAAATATAATAATAAAATTAAATCCAAATTACCAGACACCTCCCCCTGTAAAATGAGCAAATTAATGCCACTTACAGAGTGCTGAGTAAAAGGAAATACGTAGCAAATGAAGAGTGCAAAGTAACCCACAAATAGTACTATCAATAATTACCAAGATATATACGACGTTTAGTCAGTATATTAACCTAATTTTTGGAGTGCGGTTCAATTCCCGTTTGCAGCAAAAAATTTTTGTCACATGACGTATGACATTTGTCATTTTTGTCGCTCTCTCGTCCTTACAGGTACTCGAAAGGCCGATGGTCCCCTCGATGTACGCCTCAAATAATGTTGCGCCGTTGATACTTCGGAAAGGCTCTCAATTGTCAAGGGGTCCTTTTGGTCTAGAAGCTTGGTTTGAGGTTTTCACAAGGTTTTTAAGGGATGAAATGGACTCTCAACAAAATAGTACATATTTTTTAATCAAAATGATTGTTTTACTCAAATATAAGAGGTAGAATTTAAATATTAATATAGATTATAGATTAGAATTACGCTGTTGTAAGTACTAATGTTATAAAATATAGAAATAAGTGTTATATTGTAAAATATAGTAACAAAAGTAAGTAATGAAGAAATGTCTTGAAAAGCACAAAGTAAGAGGCCTTTTATAGGCAAAAAATGAGGTAATAAAATATATGGAATTTACGCCATCTACTGTAAGAGTGTGAGAAAAAGGATAACAAAAAAAAGGAGTACATATATGACATAAGAAATAAATAAACTGGCACGTCAACAAGGGCATCAAATTTATTAGCAATAAAGTTTGAGTTCCTTGGACTGTCACAATTAATTACACAATAATTAATTAATTATATTACTTTAACGGGATTCCAGATCTCTCACTGAGGTAATATAATTGTTTTAAAGTTTTTTTATTATAATTTTATTATTAAATTTTATTCCCATTGACTTATACTATTGAGCACGGTGTTAGGGAGTAAAATTGTAGGGGACATTTTATTTACACTAATTATTTATACTACTTATTGTACTTAACTAGTTAATTGTAAGTAATACTTAAGTAGATAATAAATTATTAGTTAGAAGAAGGGGCGTGGCTTCAACTCAGTAAAATAATCAATTATTTTACCGGTATGGTAAGGTAAACTCTTACAGTCGCCTTGCTGTAAGCAGAATCCGGAGGAGATATGTGGATTTAGCTGAAAACCCCGTCCTTCCAATAAAAATAACAAAATGGGAATTCTAAATCACTAAGCTAACCAATCTACTTGGAACTGATTGATAAAAATAATGAAACTCTAATATGTTTAACGCTTATTGAGATTTAAATAAAAGTGGCTGTTGATAAAGAAATACTGATAACAACAATTAAGGTGTACCAGTGAAAGATCTGAAAAGATTGACTTTTATGTTTTTATAATAATTTGAATTTTTATGAGACAGAAATAATCAAGTCCCAGTGATGAAGACCTTTCTAAAGATACCCTGTATGAAGTGTGATTTAAATTGTTGAGTAGTATTTCTAAAATGTTATATATAAAATTAAAGTTATAAGGGTATTACAAATTGATTTAATTTGTTGAGTAATAAAAAATAAGACCGTGGTGGTTAATGATTAAGCTGTATGATGTGTCCCCCCTCCTCAATTTCAAGTTTGAGAGGCGCTTAAGTATTCCTAGTCACGTGCCTAAGTTTTCCCCTCCAGAGCTCTCCCAGAGTCAATCCGGAGCCCGAATGGAGTCCGTACGGAGTCGGAACAGAGTCGAAACGGAGTCCATCCGGACTTCCGGACTCAATTAGAACCTTAAAACTATAATAAAAAATCTAGAAAAATTAGACATAATAGAGCTACATCCCCTCTACATACCAAACTAATTTTCGTAGTCTGCGCAGCTCTAATTACCCCGTGAAAATTCATCGAAGTTAAGTAATTTCTGAAAACGTAAATATTTCTATAAAACTTTAAAATTCATTTAAAAATATAAGAAAAATAGTAAAAATTCTGGGAAAATTTCCCAAGGTTCTTGAGTGACTTGACTTGATACTTATAAATTTTTCAGACCGTAAAATAAGTTTTCTCCGTAAAATAAATTGTTTTTGTGTAGGCATTCGCTTGTGACCAATTTCTTCATATTTTAAACTCCAATAAATTAAATAAAACCCTTTTATAAAAAATAATAACGCCAATCTTGCACGCCGTAATAACTCAATTTACGTACTTATGTGCCATACTAAACTTTAGGCTACCACACCAGTTAAGTCTAGTAGCCTGGCTGACAAAATGTGACGGACCAAGGGATTCAGATTTTTATTTCAAATAAAATAATACTTTCTATTTATGCACTATTTAGTATAACTCTTATTATTTCACATACACTCCTTATTTAGCTTCTTTTTTTCTCACAACCTTGTATTTAGTGGTGTTAACTCCGTATTTTATTTCTCACTCCTTTGCCTATAAAAGGCCCTCTCTTTTGTACCTTTCAAGACATTCCATTACTTACTTATTTTACTAAATCAATTACTACCATTCAATTACTTATTACTATTTATTATTGTTTTAGTACTTACAACAACGTAGCTCTAATTCATTAATTATAATAATAACTAAAAATTTTACCTCTTAACATTTGAGTAATAAATCTTTAAGATAGAAAATATGTACCTGAGTTTGAAACCCCAAAAAAATGTTGTTATCGCCATTGGACCTCTTCATAAAACCTTCTAGACTTGAAAGAGACCTTGACAAATTGACTACCACTCTTAAATTTGCCTAAATTAGTCAAGGATTTATCTGTGCAAGCGCCTGCCAAGGACTGCATGTAGTTACCCCACATCTCACACCCTTTTTTGGGTTTTTAGTTTGTTTCTCAGTCAATTTTGGTTATTTTTGAATGGGGATTTCACATAGTATAATGTCATGATTAGCCCCAACATTTCTACTGTTAATCCCCCTTATTATTAAGTATTAATTAGTCTTAATTTTCCCTTTTTGGCCTTTTATATTAATGTATAATACGCATATACTCTCTTTTTTGCTTATTCTTTATTTTTGATGGATTATCACTATTACTACAGGATTTTGGCGGGTGATATCATTCTAACTATGTTACTAGTCACTCCTTTTGGTTCTAAGCATGTCCATTGGCTAGAATGAGACATCATTAACTGTTTATTGAGCTGGTAAATTATAGGGGTCATTGCGGAAGTAATTGTGTATAAAAGGAAGGGGTTTTTGATCTTATTTTCTTCATTCTTTATCATTACAATTAAACATATAACCAATACAATTACAATACATATCAATAGTACTTATAAAGTCTTTGAAGTATCTGAATTTATTAAGTCTATTTTTCTACCAACTATAAAGATTATAAGCCATATATAATTAGTGAGATTAGAATTACTGAGACCCTTATTGTAGGTCAGTCGTCTAGAAGAAGGTAAGGAAAAGAGGAGAAAAGGAGGAGAAAAGGAGAAGGACAAGGGAAAAATAAAAGAAATAAACTACAATAGAATATTTAATTTATTTAAAAGGAAAACAACGGCGAGTAACTTGAGAGATGACAAAAACTTAGGATTTATGAATAATAATATTATTTAATGTAAGGGTTCTGCGCGGCAAACACTTTTAATTACTATCAGACTTAAAGCAACCTTTAAATTGTTATATAGAATTTTAATTAGAATTTTATTACTAATAAAAAAATATAAACGTAGTAAAATAGTATTTAATTTGTGGAGTGTATAATAAGTGATGAGGCTACAGGGGATTATCCAAGGCCCTTTTATAGGCAATGGGTCCTCTGAAGCGCCACTATATTTGTAAATACAATGATTAGAATAGAATAAAACAAATATATCAAAGAGTAAATGAAACATAACAATGTAGAGAAAAATATGAAACAAATAATTAAAACCCCAATTAAGAATCCTGTCGGTCAGTCGTCTAGAAGAAGGTAAGAAAAATAGGAGAAAAGGAGGAGAGAAGGAGGAGGACAAGGGAAAATAAAAGGAATAATTTGTAATAGTATATTTAATTTTATTTAAGAGGGAAAACAACGGCGAGCAACTTTGAGAGATGACAAAAGCTTAGTATTTATTAATAATAATATTATTCAATGTAAGGGTTCTGCGCGGCAAACACTTTTAATTACTATCAGACTTAAAGCAACCTTTAATTTGTTATATAGACTTTTAATTAGAATAGTATTACTAAAAAAAAATATAAACATAATAAAATAGTTATTTAATTTGTTGAGTGTTTAATAAGTGATGAGGCTACAGGGGATTATCCAAGGCCCTTTTATAGGCAATGGGTCCTCTGAAGCGCTACTATATTTGTAAATACAATGATTAGAATAGAATAAAACAAATATATCAAAGAGTAAATGAAACATGACAATATAGAGAAAAACATGAAACAATTAATTAAAACCCCAATTAAGAATCCAATTTTCCCGCCATTAATTCCCAAATCAGTAAGTGAAAATGGTGAATAACTAAACAAGATTGGAACATAGGAACTATGAGAAAAATAATTCCAAACAGATAGTACAGTCTGATTAAAGGATATTTTAAGTGAAAAAAAAAATACTTTGACGCAAAAAAACATGTAATTAATCTCAATTTAGTATAAATTAATTAATTGGTTTTTTCTAACACACTTAAGGGTCAAAAGAAGCGTCATTAATTATTGTTTAGTATTATATGAGAGGTGTTATTTAATATATAAATTTAAATAATTAATTTAAATATATTATAAGTCAATTTTACACTTATAATTATAATAGGGGGTGTCAGTTCTGGCAAATCCGCACTTAAATTAAGTGCGGATTTCAAACCAAATCAGCACTTACAAATCAGCACTTAAATTTTGCAAAAAAGTCACTTATTTCAAAAAAGGGTGTCAGTTATGACCTCAAATCAGCACTTTTTTCCCGTTTTTTTTCACAACCACATTTTGGCCACAAAACATCCCTTCCTTTCTTACCCCATCCCTGTCACATGTGACACACTGACCTTCCTCGCTACCTACCCATCAATCCTCGGCACACACCCCTTCCTGACATTTTCAATATTTTGACCAGGCATGTTTACATTCTTTTTTAACACCTTTACTTGAAGAAGATCAATCCCCTCCACCTTCTAACCATAGTTCAGCTGAAGATGATCCCAACTATCAAGCAGAACAATTATATCGCAGAAGATCTGAATCCTCAGAGGCCCAAAATTTAAATGTATGTTTACTTTTTGTTTTTTCTTCAATTCTTCTCTGAATTTCTCTTTCTTTCTAGTCTCCTCCTACTCAAACTCAATCTCCATTAAATAATCTCAATTCTGGAAATGTGAATACCTCTTTAGAAGCTGCTTTAGAAGAACTTCCTGAAGCCTCTTGTTCAAACTCCAAACTAAAGCGTCGAGCCTCAACTTCAATGAACTTGAACCATCTATTAAAACGTGGTAATACTTCAACAAGCTCATTTGGCTCCCTTGAGGATTATTTTGAAAAAAAAGATATAAGTAAGTTTTGTTTACTATATATCTTAATCATTAACTCATTTATTTATTTATTTCAATTTAATTTTCTCAGCGAAATCAACTATTGCAAATAATGCCCTTGACTTTGAGAAGATGAAGTTTGATCATATGCTAAGGAAAGATCAGCAAGCCTTAGATTTGGAAGAAAAAAAATTTGAGGTAGAGCAGATGGAAAGAGTAAATGACCGTCAATTTCAAAGAGAAATGGCTACTTGTGAATTGGAAAAACAAGAGAGTTTTAAAAAAAAAGATTTCATTATGGAATGTGTTAAAAATGGCCAATCTTATGAGGACATTAAAAAATTACTTGACCTTTTCAATTGATAAATTGTTTTTCTAGTTAATTTAATTTTGGTAATATTTTCTTATATGCTGACTTATAAAAGGAAAAGAATATAGTACGTTATTTTTGACAAAAATTTGAATGTATAATAAAAATTTTCTATCTTTACTTTCTAGTCAATAAGTTTGCTTATCTAAATTTTTCTAAGTCATCAATTTCACATTTCAGATTTAAAAAATTGGCAATGCCCTCCCCTGCATTTTATTGAAACAAGGGGTGGGTACCACCAAATTTTTCTAAGTCATCAATTTCACATGTCAGATTTAAAAAATTGGCAATACCCTCCCCTGCATTTTATTGAAGTAAAGGGTGAAAGTCATCAAAATACAATATAATTACATAAATTAATTAATATATAAATAAGATATGTCAAGTATACTACTTTTAAAGTAATGACAATTCCTTAAGCCAAAATGCAGATCAAGTCTAGAAACTAGGTTCAATGCAAAGTATTTTTTGAAGCAACTTATTTAAATAATACTTTATTAAATTAAGTTGATCAATAAAGATTGATTGACAATATTGCAATTCTTAAATACAATAATTTTATTAAAAAATTTCAGATTACATATAAAAAAAATCAGTGACTTTTTCTATTACTTACAACTGTTTTTACAGAATTGAAAACTATGTTTCAGCTAATATTTTATGGAAGTGAACTCTGTTCTTCGCCCGAAGAACAGAGTTCATCCTCCTATTTTCACACTCTGTCTAAAAAGAATAAAATGACTTACCTGGAGAGATGAGTTGAGAAAAAAGAAATATAAGTGAATGGAAGTGAACTCTGTTCTTCGCCCGAAGAACAGAGTTCATCCTCCTATTTTCACACTCTGTTTAAAAAGAATAAAATGACTTACCTGGAGAGATGAGTTGAGAAAAAAGTGGAATGAGGGGAAGATATGAGGAGACCAAGAAGGGGGAGAAAGGGAGAGATGAGACCAAAGAGGGAGAAAAGGGAGGTTAGAGTGAGCCAAGGAGGGGTGAATGAGGCAGCCAAAGGGGGGAAAAGGGGGATGATTCCAAGGAGTTGATGGCAGTGATACATCGTTTGGTATAAGTGTTAACTGAACCATACCCTAAATCAAAGACATTTTCTAAACGTTTCAAAGCGGCTCCATTACCATTTGAACCCAAACGGCATAGTGTGATGGCCAATTGAATTGAAGGATGTCGTTGTTCTTTTTGAGAATTATTGTGAAATATGGGATGATCCTGAATAAGCTCAAGCAATTTAAGGAAAAATTCCTGAGAAGTCCTGAACAGCTGTCTAAAACTGGGTGTAGATAGGTTAAGAAGTGTTTGGATGGTGTACTTGGGGGTATGAAGTACTTGAGGCTTTCTGGGAAGAAGGTAACGTTTCCTGGCCATTTTTGATAAAACGACAAAATCTTCTTCTAGATCAGAATCGGAATCAGAGTCCAAGAGCAGTTCAAGCGCCATGAAAGTCATTGCTTTATGTAATTTATCACGATTTGAAAGTGAGGAAGGTATGACTCTTATATGATATGATATGAAGATGTAAGTGATGTACGATGTTTTGAGTTATGAAGTGTTATTCTGCGGAGTGCTGCGTATGAATGGGATGATGCTGACAAATCAGTGAAATGGGACTTGATGGTGAAATCAGCACTTTTGGTTGAGAAAGTGCGGATTTGAGTGAAATAAGTGACTTATTTCATTTTGAAATCCACCAGTATTGGGGCTAGTGTGTTTTGGAAATCCGCACTTATTTAAGTGCGGATTTGGTCAAATTTAAGTGCGGATTTGTAAGTGCGGATTTGCCAGAACTGACACCCCCTAATATATGTTTTTTCAATTAATTAAATATAAATTTATAATTATTAAATACATAAAAATGCGCCATGATTTGTAGAATATATTATATTATGTTCAATTTAACTGTATATAAAAATTTATATAACCAATAAAATTAATATAACACTTGTATATAATAAAATACTTATATAATTTCATTATGCAGTAAAATATTAATTTATATTCATTAAATACAATTCTTACCCACTCTTTCAGGTTTTATAAGTTACATATCATTTACTGGACTCCTGGAATAGCCTGGCTGACACTCCCTCACTCTAAAAAAACAATAAAAAAAATGCTAAGATTTTTTCTTTTTGTATTTTTTCAACAGAGTAGGCAGATTTGAAATTTTCTTGCCAGGTATCCATGCATCATGTTCAGATGATTTGTTCTTATATCTCAATAAATATTCAATACCTCTTTCAGAAGTGATAATTCTATCATTGAGAATTTTATCAATTTCTGCTGTTTCTGTGACTTCCTGAGGGTTCTTCTTAGGTCTTCCTCTTCTTTTTGGAAATAAGTCACTGTTGGAAGTATAAGGCTTAAGCAAAGAAATGGGAAAGACAGGATGTTTCCTATCATATGGAGAATACAATATAACTTCTACTGCATTATCACCAACCATTCTTTTAACAACAAATGGTCCTACAAAAGGATCTTTTAATTTGTGGTTACCTTGTAAATTGAAATGGACAGTAGAGATCAACACTTCATCACCCTTGTTAAATGTGTATTCTTTATGGGATTTATCCCATCTTTTCTTTTCATATTCAAATGCTTTATCAATACAACTCTGAGCATGTTTTCTGCATAGCTGTTGCATTTGCATAAAAGATTTTACACCAGGGTGTAGTTCCAACTTAGGTAATTTATTATTGAGAATCTGAGCAGGAGTGTTTGGCACATAACCTAACCAAAGCTCAAAAGGCTTTTTCTTAGTGACAGAATGAACAGTGCTATTATATGCAAATTCAAGACCAGGCAAAAGAGTGACCCAATCATGAGTAAATCTGTCATTGTCTTTATATTCTAAACCAAAGGCACAATACCTTCTAATCATATCTTCCAGAGTTTGAATCATTCTTTCAGCTAGACCATCAGTCTGAGGATGATGAGCTGTAGACAATTTTAACTCACAGCCACAAATATCCATCAAAGAGGTCCAAAACTCAGAAGTGAATTTTGGATCCCTATCAGAGATAATGGCTTTTGGAAAACCAATAATATTAAACATGTAAGACCACCATAAGAAAGCTAATTCTTTGGTGGATACATCTTTGTGGGTTGGAATAAATTTGCACATTTTTGTGAATCTATCCACTATTACCCAACAAGAGTTAAAGCTGTCTTTACCTGCAACAGGAAGACCAGTAACAAAATCCATATTAATGATTTTCCAGGGAGAACTAGGTGCTTCAATATATTGTAATAACCCTGCTCTCTTACCTGTTAACCTTTTAGATTTTTGGCAGGAATCACAAGATTCAACATATAATTTTGTGTCTTCAGACATATTAGCCCACCATGCAGTGTTTTTGATTCTAATCAATGTTTTTTCAAGATCAAAATGACCAGCTAATATGTCATCATGACAAAGTTTGAGGATAGTTTCTTTCATTGAAGGAGGAATTACAATTACATTGGTAAGCTTCCTTCTATAATATATATAACCATCTTCAATAGAGAACTTTCCTTTATTTAAAGCATTTTGGTACTTTGCAGGAAGAGTTTTTATTAATGCTTGAATTGAAGCATTCTTAGGATCATTTAAGATAGTAACCAATTTATTTAAATCAGAATCTTTATCATATGAATCCAGTATTAATTGTAATAACTCCTCTTCCATATCAACTATAAATATACCATGGATATGAACAGTATCATCTTCAGGTACATAAGCAGGATTTGAGTCATTATTTGGCAGAGGCAATCTGGAGAGCATATCAACATTAGAGTGAACATTTCCAGCTCTATGGATAATTGTCATCCTTCCTCTGTATTCTTGAACAGCAAGTTGCCACCTGAACATATGTCTGTTAGGTGTCTTTAGGTTTAAGAGGGACTTCACAGCACTACAGTCAGTTACCAACTCAAATTTTTGGTCATCCAGATAGTAATGAAGTCTCTCAAGAGCCCAAACAACTGCTAAGCACTCCAATTGAGTGGCACCATATTTCAATTCACTACTTCTTAAGGTTCTTGAAATATAACAAATTACAACCTCTGAGGATTTATCATTAATAATTTGCTTTTGGTGAAGGGCAGCACCCAGACCAATAAAGCTAGCATCTGTATAAAGGACAAATGGCTTGTTAAAATCTGGAAGAGCCAATATAGGGGCTTTCATTAAGCAACTTTTTAATGTATCAAAAGCTTTTTGACAGTCATTATTTTAGAGAAAAGCAACATCTTTTCTGGTCAGTTTTGTAAGAGGCAAGGCTATGACCTGATAATTTTTAATATATTGTCTATAATAGCCACACATACCCAAAAAACTTTGGATTTCTCTTACAGAAGTTGGTGCTTTCACATTTTGAATGGCAGCAACTTTATTATGGTCTACACAAATTTGTAAGCCTGACACAACATGGCCAAGGACTTTCAAAGATTGAAAACCAAATTTACACTTTTTTAAAGATAAGGTCATATTGATTTCATCCATTTTTTGGAAAACTCTATTCAAGTGAATCATATGTTCATCAAAAGTTTTAGAAAAAACAATAATATCATCAATATAAACCATGAGCCAACCTTCAATAATTTCTTGATGGAAAGTGTTATCCATGACTTTCTGGAAAACTGAAGGAGCATTTTTAGGGCCAAATGGCATCCTAACATACTTATATATTCCCATATGAGTAGCAATAAGCAAAAAATTTTGAGAATTTTTCTCAACTGGAACTTGATGATAACCTTTATTACCATCCAGACAACTAATAAATTTTGCACCTTGCAAGGTAGCATGTATTGAATTAATTCTGGGTAAAGGATAAATATCATCAACAGTATAAGTATTCAAAGCTCTGTAATCTCCACATAATCTAGCTTTATCTTTTTCATAAGAAATCAAGACTGGGGAGATGACACAATATTTAGGGGTGACATCCACTTTCTCAATGATATTCATTTTCAATAATGTTTCAATATTATCTTCAATATCTTTTCTTTTTGATGGAGAAGCAGGATATGGTTTTTTCTTAAGGGTAGGAGGAATATCACTCAAATTACAGGATAAGGTAATTTTCATTTCTTCCTGAACAATTCCCAAGACATGAGAACCATGAGCAAAAGCCATAGGGAAAGAGGTAATAGAGGCAACAATAGAATCTTTTTGTTCACTAGTCAACTGATCACCAAAAGAAGCAGTATTTATTTCATGTAATAAATCATCCATTTCAGTTGTTGTTCTACCTTTACATTGGATCAGTGAGTTACAAGATTTCAACAAATGCCCAGAAGTTCTAGGAGAAGAAATTTTGAACTTTCTTTTCCCATTCATTCCTAAGGTAAAGCAATTATTTGCTGGGTCCAGTTTCACACCAAACATGGTTAAAATATCATTTCCCATAATAAACCAATTGCTCAAATTATCATTTTTCATGACAACAAACTCACAAATAGCTCTGACAAAACCACCATTATATTTGAAGAATACAGAGGTTTTGTATTTGCCAATAGGAAATAAGGTAGAACCATACCCTCTCCATTTTTCAGAAGTTATAGGTAATAATTTACTCAAATATTCCTTATCCACTGAAGCCAAAGCTTTTTCAGAAACTACACTTCCTCCAGCACCAGAATCAAGAACTACATCAACATTCTTACCATTAATGATAACAGGTGCCTTTAAAGGGGATATAGGAATAGAATTGTTAGTAATATCTTTAATTATCTCAGCATTTCCTACTGAAGATAAATTCAATACACAATCTTCAGATATATTATTTAAATAATGGACATCATGTTCCAACATTAAAACATCTTTAACAGATTCATTGTCATAGGAGATATTACTTTCACAGTCACTGGAAGAATTATTGACATCAAGTTCAACTTCATCAGTGTCTTCATTTTGTTCAACAAGATTAATTTTCTTGTCACAAACATGACCCTTCTGCCACGGTTTGTTACATTTATAACAAGTATTTGTTGCATATTTTTTAGGTGCAACTGGGGCAGAGGGTTTACCAGATTTTTCTGGGAGCTTTATAGAAGGTTTATTCTGATCATTATAAGATTTACTAAGGTAATTCTTTGGTTCATATCTATGGTTGAGTAGTACTTCATTACAGATATTAATGAAAGAAGAATTTTCCCTTACATGCTCAGTTCTAGCAACAATCAAATCCCTAAGAGAATTTGGTAATTTATACAAGATTTTATCTCTCCAAATATCATAATCCATTTTTGGATCAATTTCTCTAAGGATTTTAGTTATTTTCATCAGAAAAACAATGGGCTTTTCAACAGAGGAGGATACATATCTAGTATTCTCATACAGTCTCTGCTGAGCTAACCTGAATTTTGAACCACCAAACTGATTCTCAATCAAGGATTTCCAATCATTCCATGTATAATGATTGTTATCTAAAAGAACAGATTCATACCACATCAAGGCTACATTGGAAAATAATGAAATTAGCTTAGAAACAATTTCCTCATCAGGTAGTTTATAAGATCTCTTTAAATTATCAATTCTTTGGATAAAGTGTTGCCAATCAGAGGAAGAATCACCATCAAAGGTAGGATATCGGTCTAACTTAGGCCAATTTTTCTGACTACTGGGATGGTCCACTTTTTGGTTTGAATTATTCATTATTAATAATTCCTGAAGTTTAGCAAGGTGTTCAGAAATTTCATTATTTACAGAAACAGCTGGTGCATGACCATCACAAGATTTTTTGCTAGTAGCAAAAGATTTTAAAGACTCATTGTCAGTTTGTTTAATGGTTGAAATATGAGGAAGAAAGGATGAACTTTGCTCAGGTTTTTTCCCTTTATTTTTATGCAGCTTATTTACAGAAATCTCATTTAATTCATTATTGATGGTTAAGGTTGAGAACTTTTCCTGCAGGTCAGACACATAGTTTCTTATTCTTGGAATTTCAGACATCTGGTCATTTACTTTTGCAAGAGATAGAACATTTCTGTCCTCAGAAACTGAGTGTTTGGTACTTAGTGCATGGAAATCATTTTTTAGCTTCTTAAACTCATTTTGCAGAGATTTTATTTCATTCTTGAATGAATAATTTTCCTCAATAAGGGGTTCCAATTCACTCAAGGTCTTATGTAGACTGATATTTCTATCTGAGATAGCTCTATGGTCACTTCTTATTTGTTTTTGTTGACTAAGAACAATATTCAAGGTTTCTTTGATTTTTAAATAAGCTGTATCTTGTACAGAAGAACTCACTTTACATTGCAAGTGTAAATTATTTAATCTATCATTTTCATGGATTAACACATCTCTCACATGTTTGTCTTTCACAATATTGAAATCAAGGGTATCTTTCAATATTTCCTCAGAAGTTTTTACAATTAAGGTATAGATTTCAGGGGGAACAGAATCATTTTTAATTGCAAGAGAGGGATTAATTAAAGATGTAGAAGTTAAATGCAAAGGTTCATCAAATGACAATTTGCTAATTACATCAATAGGGCTACTAGTTACAGGAAGCTTTCTTTTAACAGGTTTAACTGTTCTTTCACCATGTTCAATAATATTACCTGCAGAAGAAGATTTATTAGAAAACATACCCAAGTGACTATCAACCAAATTACTTACCATGGCAGAGGAGGAAACTTCCCCTGGGACTGGTTTTGGGATTGTGCCTGGGCCTTCTTTCTCCTGCCTTGTTGGTAGGGATGAGGAGGTGGATGGAAATTGGGTGTTCTGGATGGGCCAGGCTGATGATGAGGAGGGTGTTGCACATTCTGTTGGTAGTGACTCATTAGATAATCCCATTTCCATTGCTCTACTTCCATAGTATTTGGATTTTGGATGGTTGAGCTGGGTGGCCGTGAAGGTTGAGCCTGAAACTGAGGCTGATTGGGAGGCAACTGAGGAGGGGCCTGGGCCTGAATCTGGTTCCTGAGTTCTTGGACCTGATCCCACAATGTGTCTACCTTTGCTTTGTACGTCATATTTTCTGTCTTCAACTCTTTTATATGACTGGATAGGTTGCTTATTTGTTGTGGCAGAGGAAGCTTTTTTATTTTGAAGCCTTTTGGAAGACCTTCTTGAGGCACTAGAGGCTTTACTTCCTTCTGTGGTACTGGGGGAAGGGGGTTTGGTTTGTTTGCATTTCCTGTCATTTCCACATCCTGCAGTATGTGAATTCTTTGTGTTAGTATAAGATTTTTTATGACCAACTTTAGAAGAACTTACAGTGTCAGCATCATTGTCAATTTCTATTTCATCCACTTGCATGTTATCCATTTTTTCTGCCAAATTGTTGGACATACTAGTGGGAAGACTTTAATTTACTTATTATTTATTAAAAAAAAAATAAAGGTTAGTCAATAATTGCTCCAAATAATAAAAAAAAATTTTATTAATTAAATTATAGAAAAAAAAAATTTTCAATATAAAGTAATAATTATAAAAAATTAATTTTTTTTAAAAAAAAATGGATTGCAAGGTTATATTGGGAATAACAATCAAGTTAATTCAACCAATTAATTACCAATATTAAATATGGCAATATATTTGGGACTAAGCACAAAGTACTTTTAAGTCAACCAAAATTAACAATAATTAATAATAAAAAAAAATTAATTTAATAATTCAATTTGTATTAATAAAAATGTCAATTCTTCTAGGACTAAGAGGATTTAACACTCTATAATGGTCAACTAGGAAAAAAAATTTTAATAATTGAACACTTACACTCAGTGAATCAGCAATTAAGCCACAATCACTGTTATTGCAGTAAAAATATAGTAATATGAGTGAGAGGTGCAAAGGTGAACTTACTATAGTGATCAAAAAATCACTTCAAAATAATATAAAAATTAATATAATATAAACCTAAGATATCGAACCCAAGTTCGAAACACAGTCGCGGCAAAAGTTTTGTTTTTGCTAGGTGGTCCGTGCGTTTTGTCGTTCGTCGCCAGGCTCGATCGTCGTCGTCGTTTGGAAAGGTCCCCAGTTGTCGGTCAGTCGTCTAGAAGAAGGTAAGAAAAATAGGAGAAAAGGAGGAGAGAGGGAGGAGGACAAGGGAAAATAAAAGAAATAATTTATAATAATATATTTAATTTATTTAAGAGGGAAACAACGGCAAGCAACTTTGAGAGATGACAAAAACTTAGAATTTATTAATAATAATACTATTTAATGTAAGGGTTCTGCGCGGCAAACACTTCTAATTACTATCAGACTTAAAGCAACCTTTAATTTGTTATATAGACTTTTGATTAGAATTGTATTACTAATAAAAAAAATATAAACGTAGTAAAATAGTATTTAATTTGTTGAGTGTATAATAAGTGATGAGGCTACAGGGGATTATCCAAGGCCCTTTTATAGGCAATGGGTCCTCTGAAGCGCCACTATATTTGTAAATACAATGATTAGAATAGAATAAAACAAAAATATCAAAGAGTAAATGAAACATAACAATGTAGAGAAAAATATGAAACAAATAATTAAAACCCCAATTAAGAATCCAATTTTCCCGCCATTAATTCCCAAATCAGTAAGTAAAAATAGTGAATAACTAAACAAGATCGGAACATAGGAACTATGAGAAAAATAATTCCAAACAGATGGTACAGTCTGATTAAAGGATATTTTAAGTGAAACAAAAAATACTTTGACGCAACAAAACATGTAATTAATCTCAATTTAGTATAAATTAATTAATTGGTTTTTTCTGACACAATTAAGGGTCAAAAGAAGCGTCATTAATTATTGTTTAGTATTATATGAAAAGTGTTATTTAATATATAAATTTAAATAATTAATTAAAATATATTATAAGTCAATTTTACACTTATAATTATAATATATGTTTTTTTCAATTAATTAAATATAAATTTATAATTATTAAATACATAAAAATGTGCCATGATTTGTAGAATATATTATATTATGTTCAATTTAACTGTATATAAAAATTTATATAACCAATAAATTTAATGTAATACTTGTATATAATAAAATACTTATATAATTTTATTATGCAATAAAATATTAAGTTATATTCATTAAATACAATTCTTACCCACTCTTTCAGGTTTTATAAGTTACATATCATTTACTGGACTCCTGGAATAGCCTGGCTGACATAATTAATCTCAATTTAGTATAAATTAATTAATTGGTTTTTCCTGACACAATTAAGGGTCAAAAGAAGCGTCATTAATTATTGTTTAGTATTATATGAAAGGTGTTATTTAATATATAAATTTAAATAATTAATTTAAATATATTATAAGTCAATTTTACACTTATAATTATAATATATGTTTTTCAATTAATTAAATATAAATTTATAATTATTAAATACATAAAAATGCGCCATTATTTGTAGAATATATTATATTATGTTCAATTTAACTGTATAAAAAAATTTATATAACCAATAAATTAATATAACACTTGTATATAATAAAATACTTATATAATTTTATTATGCAATAAAATATTAATTTATATTCATTAAATACAATTCTTACCCACTCTTTCAGGTTTTATAAGTTACATATCATTTACTGGACTCCTGGAATAGCCTGGCTGACAAATAGTACTTATAAAGTCTTTGAGGTATCTGAATTTATTAAGTCTATTTTTCTACCAACTATAAAGATTGTAAGCCATATATAATTAGTGAGATTAGAATTACTGAGACCCTTATATTGAGTTTTATTTTAATACTTATTGGATTTGTACTACAGTATTCATATAGGACCATTAAAATCTTCTAGACAACTGACCATTCAAGCTAGCTCACATCTCTGTACTTGACCTCAGCCTGACAAAAAACAATAAATAATAGTAATAAATATTTGATTGTAGTAATGATTTCATAAAATAATAAGCAAGTAATGAATGATCAAAAACAACCAGAAAGGGAGGCCTTATGTAGGCAAAGAAGAGTTAAAGTACGGAGTTAAAATTTCTAAATACAAGTGTATGAGAGAGGGAAAGAATTTTCCAGAAGAAAGAACATTTCAAATTATAAGATTGTTCTATAAAGAATATTTTAGAATATTCTATTTACTGTATATGTCAACAGAAATTGATTTATTTAAAAATTCTGGTAATTGTTATTTTTAAGTAAGTAATTTGGGTTTTTTTGTATATATTTATTTTATTTTAATTTTTTATTTCAAATATTAAAAAAACCCTTTCTTATTTTACTATTGTTATTTTAATATTTATTTTTCTTTAAACTGACATTTGAGCATGGTATTAGAAAAATAAAAATTAAATAAAATAAAATATATAGGACAATTAATATTAATTTTAAATTTTTACTAAATTTATTTCTTTTGTAACTAGTTAATTTATTACACGTAAATTTAAAGTAAATATAATAAAATTAATAATAATAATAAAGGTGTGGCTTCATCCCATGAAATAATTAATTATTTTACTGTGTGAGTCTAGCAGTCTGGCTGACACTTTTCTTTTAAACTTGAGGAATTTCTTTAACTTGATTTATTTTTTTTGTTTAATTTTTTGAATGTGTTCTTTTAATCTTTTTTTTTTTATTTTTATTTTTTTTTATTTTTTTTTTTTTAATATTTTTTTTTGAAACTTCGCTTTTTTGTAACAACATTGTAGAATCTTCTAGCCATCCCCAAGTAAGACTCTCATCTTTTTGTGAATTTTAATTTACAAAATCAAAAACTGGGTAAGAGATTTCAGACGAAAATCGTAACCTTTGTTTTCATCTGGAAAATGCCATCTCATTAATATTTATTTAATTTTTTCTTGACTCTTGGGAACCTGTGCTTTGATGTATATCTTTTCCTGCTGTTGTATTTTTTTCCAGCTGACGAAAAAAGGGTCAGTTTTTGGACTTGGTTTTTCTTTAACTTTAAGAAAGGAGATATATTCACCAGCTTGAGCAGACAGAGTATGAAGATTTTGATAGTCGGTGCAGCGAAGTCAGGTTCAAATTCTGGATAAATATCCAAGCAACCAGACATCCCTGACTGCACAAATTTGACTGTCTTCACTTGAAGCCATAAGAGGAGGAAAGTTAAAGATTCCGCACATTGCAGAGATGCTCTCATGATTAAGCTCCAAGACAAGTCAAAACAGTCCAAAAGAATTAGGCATCATTTTAGAGAAATGATCAGGCTCTTTATCTACCAAGATATCGCCTTGCACCACTCTAAAGCTCACGCATCAAAAGCGACCCATTTCAAGAGGATTGAAGGACTGGATGGTCAGATATGTTGTCAGGTTGAGTGGTCGTCATATTGGAGATATTTAATTTTAGTAGATATGGCAGACCACCAGACATTGTGATATCAGCTTTCATGATGATATTGGAGAGCAGAGTTTTGATTTTCATGAATTTATCGCCCAGTTGGCAACAAACTAGCCCCAAAATAATTCCCCGATACACCACAGCCCGCCCCCTTGTCTATTCAGTTACACATCTACATACATTCACATCTTCTCCTTTTCTGTTAAACTTACTTTTCTCCCATCTTCCTCAATTTCTTCCTTTTTATTTCAATCTACTTTTCATCTATGGCTGAACAGGCTAACGAACCTACTTGGGAGTCTTTGCCACTTGAAGATCAACTCTCTCATAAAGTCTCTTTTTTCTTCATTTCTTATTCTTATTCTTGTTCTTATTCTAATTTTTCTTTTCTGTTCATCTAGCTTTGGAAAGCACGATTACACGCTTACGAATCTTTATCAAAGCAATTTGAGCTTGCTGAAAGTGAAGACGATGATGTGTTTGAACCTTGGAATCGGTCGGGATCTCTCTTTTTCCCTCTTTGTATATACATCTATTCGTTCCTTTGCCTATTTTACTCATCTTTATTCTTTCTATTCATTTATATCCTTTAGAAATTCCACTTGGACTAAACAAGCTTTAACCGACTCAAATGCAATCGCGCAAGAAAAAGGAACTTATCTCGTTTCTCTTTATTCAAATAAGGCTGGCAAACGAGCAACTGTTCGGACTCGTCCTGAATGTATCGTTCCTTTGATCGAAAAATGTTTACCTACAAGTGTAAGAAAAGTAACTCGAGATCATGCTCTTGAGTGTTTATTGGCTTGGGCTCTATATGAAGTTGATGGTGATAAAGGTGAAGGGGTTGTTGTATGTGGTGTCATCTTTTTCCTCTTTCCTTTTTCCTTTTTTTTTTTTTTTTTTTTTTTTTTTTTTTTTTTTTTTTTTTTTTTTGGCGATCAACTATTGTCTTGTTTCATTGACATTTATTGGCCACTTATTTATTTATTCCTTTCTTCTAGGCTCCTCTCATTGATGCTTTAGGTGCCAAGCAACCTAAAGTCGTAGCAGGTTCAATCTCTGCACTCACTGCTTTAGTCGCGTCAGTCATGTTTTTCCTCACTTCTTTCTTTAATCTAAAAAAACAAAAACAAAAAAACTTATTTTTTTTCTCTCTCCTCTCCTTAATACAGTTCCTTTGGTCTTAAAGTTCTGAGTCCCAAACCCATTCTCAAAACTTTTCCGAAAATCTTTTCTCACGCGGACAAAGCCGTGCGAGCAGAAGTGTGATGCCTTTATCTATTTAAATTATTGAATCTTTTTTCTAACCTATATGAATGACTCATTCTTTATGATTTTTCAAGGGAACGACTTTGGTTCAAACTGTTTACACTTTCTTGGGTCCTGCCATCGATCCTTCCTTAGCTGAACTTAAACCTGTTCAGCAAAAAGAATTACACGAGTCTTTTGCCGCTCTTGATGCTGAGGGGAAAGGTAAAGGCTCTGGTAAACCTACTCGTGAAACCGCTGCTCAACAACGTGAACGTCTGCAACGCGAAGCCCAAGCCGCACTGGAAGGTCTAGATCCTCAATCCTCTCAACCTGATCATACCGTTCCAAATGAACCCGAACCTCCTCCGGAAGAAGAAATAGATCCTTATGATCTAGCAGATCCCGTTAATATTTTATCAAAATTGCCAAATGATTTTTATGAAAATTTGTCTTCTTCAAAATGGAAAGATCGTAAAGAAAATGCTCTAGATCCTTTATTACACATTCTTAAACCTGCCATCAAAATTTCTAATGATTCTTATGATGAACTGGTTAAAGCTCTTGCTGCCCGAATGGCTGATGCTAACATTCTCTGTGTCATTGCGGCTGCCAATTGTTTAGAATGTTTGGCTAAAGGTTTGAGATCTCAGTTTGGGCGTCATCGACCTGTTATCATGGGACCTATGCTTGAAAAATTTAAAGAGCGTAAAGTTAATGTGATTGAAGCTCTTTGCAGTAGCTTAGATGCCATGGCCGCAACCGTATGTGTTCACCATTTTATATCTCTTTCCTTGTTATGAACTCATCAACCAATTTACTTATTGGGGTTTTACTTTTTTTTTATACCAGACCACTTTGAATGATTTGACTGAAGATATTGTTAATTTTTCAAAGCATAAAAATCCCCAAGTTAAAGAACAAACTTTTAAATTCCTTGTTCGATGTTTATGCAATACAGAACATCCAGTCTCTAAAAATGATGTTAAATCTTTAGTAGATGTTATGTTACTTGGTCTCGATGATGCTTCAAATCCTGTTCGTGAAGCTGCTGCCCAAGGTATCGGTACTTTGATGAAACTAGTTGGCAAAGCTTCTTTTGCTCCCTTCCTTGCCAACTTGGACGAATTGAAAAAAAATAAAATTAATGAATTTTTCGATAACGCACAAGTTAAATATAAACCTGTTAAAAAATCTGCTCCTCCACCCGCTAAATCAAAAGCTCCACCAAAGCTTTCCAAACAACCTCCTTCTAATACTATAGATCACCATTCTGAAACTGTGCCACCTCCTGCTCTTTCTCCTCCTTTCTCCTCTCAATCATCATCTTTTCCAAAACTCAAACCAAACCCTGATCTCGGCCCTGACTCAAACCTAGACCAGACCCAAGATTCAGATTCGAAACCACAACCTACCTCATTACTTCCCCCTAAACCCCCCAAAGCTCCTTCTCGTAAATTACCTACTGCAGCACCTGCTCCGAGGAAACCCGCTCCTACCCATGCCACCACTGGCCAGAAATCCTCTTCTAAATCTTCAACAGTTTATGAAGATCTTAAATATAAATTTTCTCAAGAAGATGCAGAAGTTCAAGCGGCCGCTATACTAGAACCTTCATTTGTTGAAGGCGTGTCCAACAGTCTTTGGAAAACTCGGTTACTTGCTTTAGAAGAGTTTCCTGCATGGTTAGAAAATCATGTTGATGACATAGAATCAGAAATCATTGTTAGGTTTTTAAACAAAAAACCAGGTCCGAAAGAAAGTAATTTTCAAGTTTGGCAACGGGTTTTTTCAGTATGGCAATATTTAGCTGAAAAATCTTCAACGTTTACTAAAAGTTGTATGGCTTTAAGTGTACCGTCTTTGATTGAAAAGTATGGCGATATTAAGTTGAAAGAATCGGCAGGGGCAACGTTGGCTTGTTATGCAGAAAAATCTTCTTTAGGTTTTGTTTTATCTCAAGGTATTTTTTTTTTCCTGTGTCATTAGAATGTGTGCGTGTTTGTTTATCCATTCATTTGTTTTTTATTTTGTTTTTCTGTCTGTCCATCCATATCCATTTCTCTATTTGTCAGCTTTTGATCCGATCTCTAAACAAAAAGCTGTCAAAATGCAAGCTGAAAGTTTTTTATTTATTGAAAACTCTCTAATTGAATTTGGGATTTCGGGAGTCCCGATTCGAGATTTAATTGAATGTCTGAAGATTGGGTTGAAAAGTGCTAATGCAGTTGTACGGACTAATGCGACTAAAGCTTTGGTTATGACCAAATTATGTCTTGGTGCTGGTGAGTATGATTTCATGATATATATATAGGTTGCTCAGAATCTGACCAAGTTCATTTTTATTAGATATTACAAATTTTTTGCAAGATTTAAATCCTCAGTTGTTAAGTACTATCGAAGCTGAGTTTTCTAAAAATGATGGCCAACCTCCACCTGTTCCTACTCGGCAAAGTGTTGATACGTTAGCTAAAGCAGGAGCTGACGGATCGGGTAAAGGTAAAGGTAAAACAGGTGGTGGTTTAAGTGATGATCCATTGGACGAACTTTTCCCTCGTGTTGAGTTATCTAAGTTGATAACCGGTTCAACTATCAAAGCTTGTGATGATCCGGCTTGGAAAACTAGGAAAGAGGCGCTAGAACAGATTCAGGGTATTTTGGAACAGAACAAACGTCTGAAACCTATTTTAGGTATTTCATCTTGACCCTTATTTTTTTCTTTTCTTTTTTCTCCACCAATCTTGATATATTTCATTCATTCATTTAATTCTCTCTCTCTCTCTCTCTCTCTCTCTCTCTCTCTCTCTCTCTCTCTCTCTCTCGCTTTCTCATTGGTTAGGCAATGATATCATTGCAGCATTAAAGCCTCGGCTTGCTGACGCAAATAAAGCTGTGCAAAGCTTAGCCTTGGATATCATATCTCGCCTTGCAACTGGTATCGGAAAACCTTTTGATCGATATGTTCGACCACTTGCTACAGGAATCTTGATGGTCTTGGCTGATAAGAATGCTACAGCACGTAATAGTGCTTTGTTAACACTCAACACTGTTGCTGATTCATGTGGAATGGATTGTTTAATATCCAGTGCTGGGGCTGCTTTGGATGTGGCTAAACCTGAACTTCGATCTTCAGCTCTTAGTTGGCTTTTACAACGTTTTAATGATCCTAATAATTTGATGGGACTAGACTTATCTAGTTTTGCTAGTTCAATCATTTCTTGTTTAGAAGACCGGAATGGAGAAGTTAGGAAAAACGCTCAAGCTTTCTTACCTATGATTGTTCAAAGTGTTGGAATTGATCTTTTACTTGACCAAACGCCTAATTTAAAACCTGCTTCAAGAAGTGTGGTTGTTCCTTTAATTGAAGCTTGTAGAATGTCTGTGCCTTCAAAACCTACTGCTCCAAAAAGTGGGGCTGGTCTTACTCGTCCAGGTACTACTGCTGCTGCTCCTAAGCAAGCCCGTCCTTCAACACTTGCTGCTAGTGTTAGATCCTCTACTCCATCATTAGATGATCGTCCCTCAGTTGTTCCGCCAAAATCTCGATTAGGTTTACGTCGACCAACTACCTCAACCATGGGCAAACCACAAACTACTTCTCTGCCTACTTTTACTTCAACTGAACCACTCCCTGGCTCTGGTTCTAGCGCAGGTGATGTGATTTTCAAATCATCGGATCCTAAAGCTAAGCAGATTCGCGCTTCTAAAGAAACTGGTCCGCTTAAATGGATCGTTGAAGGTGGGGTTGTGAGAAAAGATCAAGTTGAACAACTTCACTTACAAATGGGACCTCATGTTTCTGGAGAATTACTTGGATTATTGTTTAGCAAAGATCATCACTGTGAAAAAGACTTCATGGCTGGGTTAAATGCTATTGAACAATGGACATCTGATCCTAGTGGGAGTTCAATCAAGTTGGGATTAGAGGAAGGAGAGTTGAGGAATAGATTAGCAGCTAATACGGATTTGATTTTTAAATATTTGACGGTTAGGTTGAGTGATACGAATACGAGTATTACGATGAAGTGTTTGGATATTGTTGATCAGTTGATAGGAATTCTTCAAGCTGATGAGTATAGGATGTTAGAATATGAAGCTTTTGCGCTGTTGCCGAGTTTGATTAATAAGGTGGGCCCTTTGTTTTCTTATATATTTTGATAATATGTAACAAAAAAGTCATCGAATGTGGTTTTAACTTTTTTTATTTTGTTTAATTTTTCGTATTACTGGAAAATGATTTATTTCATCCATTAACAGTCAGGTGATAGTAAAGAAGTCATTCGAACGCGAATCCGAAGTACTTACAAAAGTTTTTGTTCGGTATTTCCGTTCAGTAAAGTGTTTCAAAGCTTACTCGATCACGGTTTGAAATCTAAAAATGCTAGAGTTAGGGCTGAAAGTGCTGAAGAGCTTAGTGCATTATTCCAACGACATGGTTTAGCCGTTTGTCAGCCTGCTAAAGCTTTACCCGCTATTGCGGCTTTAATATCAGATAGAGATTCGTCTGTTAGAAAAGGTGCTTTAAGTGCCATCGCAAGTGCCTATGGTTCTGCTGGCGATGTGATATTGAAATATGTTGGGAAATTATCCGGTAAAGAAAGTGACATGTTGAATGAACGGTTGAAAAGAACCGAACCACCCCCTGCTAGCTCTCAACCTAAAGTTGTTGATCATCTTTCTACTGCTTCACCCAGGAATCCTGCAGTGTCTCGATTATCAACAAATAAAAGTCTTCAACGATTATCAGGTGTTACTTTCCCTGGTGCTGGTTCTTCTTTAGAAGAACACGATTCTGCAGTTTCTCCTCTTCGTTCTTCAACTTCATTGCGTCGACCTTCATCTTCTCTCATAGGTGCTTCACCTCCATCAGCCGGAAAGAAATTGGCAGTCTCTATTAATCGTCAATCTATATCTGTTAATCCTTCTCAAACTCGTAACTCTTTATCAATCACTTCACCCTCTACTTCTCGTACTTTACGTCCTCCTGCTTTGTCTACAACAGCAACAGCCACGAATCCAAGCTCTAGATTTGTCCCAAGCTCTTTGGCTACATCAAGCGCTATATCTTCTAGTAGTGAAAATTTGGAAGTTTCGTTAGATAATATTTTGTCACCTGATGAATTGATTAGTACGAATGCTTTGAAAAGTATTCAAACTGATATTGCTCAACGACCCGATCTGTTAATTCCTTTTGCTGATAAAGTCGTTGATGCTATTTCTCGTCAAATGACATTTAAATTTGAATCACTTAATTCTGAAACACCTCAATCGACTTTAAGAGTGTGTAAACATATGATGCAAACCTTGTCGACTTTTTTTGATAGATCTCAGTTGGCTACAAGAGTTTCGAAAGAATCGTTGGTTCATATTTTAGCTCAGTTAACTCAGAGGTTACAGGAAACGGCTGATAATCCGGCTAGTGAGGCGATTACTAGTTTATCAAAAGTATTGAATATGGTTTTGATTAGGATATTTCATAATTCTAATCGGAGTGCTTGTTTTGGGTAAGTGTGTTGATCATTATCATTATTATTGTTATATATAATAATGAATAAATGAATTTGTTTGGTTTGGTTTGGTTCGCCTTATCTTACAGTGCTTTGTTTATTGTTCTTAAACTTACTACTATTGATATGCGGGAAATTGAGGATGAAGTGGAGCTTGCGCATCGTGCGAAATATGCGGAATTGGTCATGAAGGTATGTTTGCATGCTTGCTTAATTTTTTTATATTTGACTGATGATCTCATCCTTATCATATATATATATAAATAGTGCTTATGGAAAGTTTCAAAATCAGTCAAGGAATCTTTAGAAGATGGGTCGCTAGATTGTCAAATTTTGCTCAAGGATATTGATGACTTTTTAGTTGCCATTCCGCCAGCTGAATGGCGGCGTCGATCGAGCGACAATATACCATTAGCTGATATGCCGCTCCGGACTGTAAAAACTATACTTCAACAAGTCGTCACAATTTATGGGGAAGCCGTTTATGATGCTGTTTCTTTACTTAAAAACCCTCAAGAGACTTTTGTTTATCAGTATTTATATCGGTTACTTAATAATTCTCGAGCGGCTTCTGCTGGTTCAGGAGTAACAACAGGAACAACGGAAGGTCCTACAAGCCGTCCACCTACGTCGTTAAGTCGGTCAACTATGTCTCCTGAACCTGCTATTTCCTACTCTCAGCCTTCACATCCTAATATTCCTTCCACTATTGCTCCCTCAAGACATTTTAAACATACGTCTAATTCAAGCTCATTGATCAGTATACCTAGTACGAATCACAGTTTTCATAATAATAATAATACTTATGGTGGTAAGGTTAGTGGGAATGGGAATGGTGGATCTGTTTACGTTCAGAGTGAGGCGATGATTGAAGTGGATTTCAACAATGTTTTGACTGAGGTTTTTGCCAAGATTGGGAATCCTGTTGAGTCTAAGAAGGTAAGTTTTGGGGTTTTTATTTGTTTATTTATATTGTATATCTGATGGGGTTTGAATTGTGCTGGTTTATTGATTGTTGGGGGTTTTATTTTATTTTTTATTATATAATCATTAGGGTATTGTAGAACTTTATCAGTTATTAAAAGATCATCCGGAAGCGAATATGAAGGTGGATAAATGGATTGGTGCGACAGGGACATTTTTTCAAGCTTATTTAAGAAGGGCGTTGGCCAATTTGAAGATGGAAGATGGTGATGTGGGGGGGTCTAATCACCATAATGGTAGTAATAGTAGTGGAAATAGTGGGAATGGGAATAAAGATGATGGAAGTGGGAATGGTACCCCTTTACCCGCTCGCCGTAAGTTCATTTATTTACTTTAAAAAAAATGAAAGTGTAAACTTGATACTGATTTTGATTTATGATTAGGGCGATCTTTGGCGCTTATATCTATGACGCCTTCGCCTAATGGTCCTAGTGGTGATTCTGGGATACCAGATGGTGGGTTGGGTTCGAGTCATCTGGTAGCATCAGGATCCGTATCGGGATTAGCGGGATCGACGATGGGGTCGATGCAAGATCCGGATTTGACTAGGTTGCAATCTATGTTTGGATTCGATGGGACTAGCAGTGTTAATAGTGTTGGTGGTAATAGTAATAATAATGTGTTGGTGAACGGGAATGGGAGTGAAAGTGGAGTAACTGCTTTTCATGGAAATGAGAATGGGAATGGAAGTGATTTGATGATATGATAGGGATAAGCATGATCCCCCTCCATTTGCACTTTGTGTTTGA